>VWYK01065785.1:27180-77621 GCA_013399775.1 Semnornis frantzii | reverse complement strand
CCTGGGCTGTTGTGCTGGGCAAGTGCTGCATGGGTTGCCTCTCCCTGGGCTGCTGTGCTGGGCAAGAGCTGCATGGGTTGCCTCTGCCTGGGCTGCTGTGCTGGGCAAGAGCTGCATGGGTTGCCTCTCCTCACCTTGGTTAGCAGAACTCATTACTCACCCTCTGCTGCTGTCTGTTACGGGTGCCCCGAGGAATGAAGTGACCTCTGTCACTGTGGCACAAATAGGGCTTGGGAGCAGCAGGGGCTCATATCAGCTGGAGGAGGCTTCTTTCAGCATTTATACAGGAATAGAGGCATGTTATGGATTTATTTAAGGCTGCAATAGATTGGTGACCATTATGCTGCTAACATTACTGTCTGAAATAACAAAATTGGAGCCCCACGCTGGGGGAGAAGAGCACCAGGACAGATATTACAACATAGCTGGCTGCTTAGTCAATACAGGTGCAGAACTCTTGGCCAGCAAATCTCAACTCTCCTCTAAGGTTTGACTCTATATTAAAATATGTCAATAGATATTCTATTATGTGACTAACCTGTTACCTAGAGACTTTTTGATGGATGGTAGGGTAGATATCAATCACCTAAGAGGTGATTAAAAACATTCTTCTCACTTGGCTGTAATTTGTTTTTTCATGAAGAAATGAACAAAGATGTTGATTTCAGGCTATAAAAGTGTTGAGATCAGATCCAGGCTATGTGCAGGAAGATGAAGAGCAGGAGAAAAAAGCAAGCCCTTTTCAAAACACTGCAGCCTGGGCAACAAACTCTGCTCTGAGTGCCAGCCGTGCACCCTGGCAGTGTGCATCCATGGGGTGCTACCACTAGGCTGTGCCCAGAGAGCAGGAAAGAGAACTGGAGAGTGCCTACAATGCGTTTTCTCCTCTGTAGAGCAGATAGAAAGAGAATTTTCCTTGCTGAACGAATGATCAGGGATTGGAACAGGCTGCCTAGGGAGTCAATGTCTGGAGGTGTTCAGGAAATGTGTGAACATGGCACTTCAGGACATGGCTTAGTGGCCATGGTGGTGTTGAGTTGATAGTTGGACTTGATAATCTTAGAAGTTTTTTCCAACCTTAATGACTCTATGATTCTAATGCTGCTTTTAGCAGTGAGGATCTATCCTCCCTCTAAAGCTGCCTGATCAAAAGCCCTTCCACCTGAATCCCTGGGCAGGTAGGAGTTGCAAGTTGCCTCAGTGTGGCAGTGTGGTCCCTGTGGTTTGGCTCTCCTTTCAGTGGCATCACCTTTCCATTGCTGTAGCCCTACCAACTCTTAGTGACTTCTTTAGCTCACCACCACTGGAGCTGAAAGGAGAGTCTGACCCTTTGGAACTCTTACAAACTGATGGCTTTTAAAAATGTGTTGAGTTTTTTTTTTGTGTAAAACTGGAGTCTCAGTTGCAGCCAAGGTGTCATTGCTTGGTGTTCATGGGTGATGATTTATGGATAGTTATAATCACTGAAGTAGGCCATGAAGCCCTTTAAAAATACATCAAGGAAGAGAACGTTTTAGTCTCACTAAACCCACTAAATTAAAGCTATAGTTTGAGCAGAGGAGAAAGAAAGGCTCACTGAAAACATCCAAATAAAAGTGGTCTTAGGGAGACTTGGCGTTGGCACTGGTTAATGGCTCTCTTCTCCCAGTCCCTCAGGATTGCTAAAGCTGGATCTGAAGTGACTGCAAGTGAAACTGTTTTGATGGAAATATCCCTTCATAAGATAGACTCATCCAGAAGTGGCTGCCGCCTGGACATGAGTGCAGCTTCAGTCAGGTTCTGAGCTTGGGTGGTATTGCTGTGAGGAGAAACTCCCTAGACTGCGCTGCCATTACAGATGCTTCTTCCTTCAGAAACTGGAAAGGGCTTACTCATGTGTCTGAAATACCTGAAATACCTCACAGAAGAGCTGCAAAATGCCAAGGCTATTGCCAACCAACTTTTAACACCAGGCCATTATCCCTGTTTATTCTTTCAGGTCCTTGTAGCATCACTAATGGTTTTCTGCCTATAAAAGTTATGAACCTAATTTAACTTTAGAAGTCTTGTTTCTGTACCAGGGAGGGCCATGAATCCATGCACAATTCAATTCCTTTTGCACATCTTGTATTGGTTTCTGTTTTGTTGTTGAGACTAGATCTGTGTTGCTGTGTAAGCCATCAAATACTCTTCTTACAGATTGCTTTCTAATGAACTCTATCTTTCAGTGTGCTACTGAACCGAGAATTTGGAATCAGAGAGGCAGAACACCATGAAAAAGACCATAAAATAAACCTCCCTCTCTTTTAAAACGTCCTGTCCCTCTTGTCTGTGAAGAGATGTTGTTGTGTCTGCTCGTGAGTGCAGAAATGACCGCGCGCCTGCCGCCGAGCCTGCCCCTGCTGCAACTTCTCGCCGCCGCAGGACAGGCACTGATCCAAGCCTGGCCCAGACACGGGGCCCTGCTGCTCACACCAGCTTCCTGCTCTCCAAGCTCAAATGTAGCTGCAGGCTACTCTATGAGTCCAGGGGAGGGCATGAAGATCTTCAGAGGGCTGGAGCACCTCCCCTGTGGGGACAGGCTGAAAGAGTTGAGGCTGCTCAGCCTGGAGAAGAGAAGGCTCCAGGGAGACCTTAGAGCTGCCTGCCAGTCCCTGAAGGCAACCTACCAGAAAACTGGAGAGGGACTTTCATGGTGATAGCATGAGAGGCAATGCCTTTGAGCTGGGAGAGGGGAGATTGAGACTGCGGATGAGGGATAAATTCTTGACAGTGAGAGTAGGGAGACACTGGCACAGGTTGCCCAGGGAGGCTGTAGCTGCCCCCTCCCTGGAGATGTTCAAGGCCAGGTTGCGTGAGGCCTTGAGCAAGTTGGGCTAGTGGGAGGGGTCCCTGCCCATGGCAGGGGGATTGGAACTGGATGATCTCTAAAGGTCCCTTCCAACCCAACTCATTCCATGATTCTACAAATACTGATTTGTATTCTACTTTGCTGAGGTCAAGGCAGACTACATCCACTGCTCTCCCTGCATCTACCCATTCAGTTATGGCATCACAGAATGCTGTCAGGGTACTCAAGCCTGAGTTCCGCTTAGTAAATCCATGCTGACTACTCCAGATAACCTCCTTCTCTCCCAAGTGCCTTGAGATGCCCTCCAAAAGGAGCCTCTCCATCATGTTTCCAGGGATGGAGGTGAGCCTACAATTCTTCACTCAACACGAAGGCTTCAATGTAACCAAATGCGAGACAAATGTCACCTTTTATGCTCTTATTAGCTATGCAGAAAATGCATTTATGTGAAGTGCAGAAAGTGCCAGTTGTGTGCTGAGTACCCATTTTGGTATCATATTGCCCTGGGGTTTTTTATTTAGTTTTATTTTTAATTTGCAGTAAGGGAGATGTTATTGTCAGTGCAGCACTCAGATCAATACAAATTAATGAGTCTGGCAAAGGCTGCCAGCTTTGCCTTTCCCTGAAGCACAGCCTTTTGATCCAGGTTTTGCCAGAAATTCAGAAGAGATAGGAGAAATCAGAATCACAGACACACGGCAACATGCAGGTTGACAAAGCCCCTCAAGATCACCAAGTCCAACCTAGAACCCTACTCTAAAAGATTCGCCTTAAACCATAGCCCCAAGCACCAAATCCAAACCACCCTTAAACACACCCAGGGTGGGTGACTCCACCTCCTCCCTGGGCAGCTCATTCCAGCGCCTAAATCATTGAGGGCAGTGGTAAAGCCCTCTCAGAGCAGTCAGCCTGTACTGCCATGCTGCAAAGAGCATTTCCTGGCTGTTCTGGGGTGTACCTCTGCTCTCTAGAGTCTCCCTCTGCTCAGGATAATGCCACTGCTCTAAGAACACAGCCTGCCTTCTGTAGGCTTCCACAGGAAATGAGCTCGGAAGCTTTTCTTCCTGCTAAACTCGGCTAGAAAGCAGAAACAAAAGGATGCCGAATAGTGCAGGGTGATGCTCTTTCATCTCCAGAGGCCTGGGCTCAGGCAGAAGCAGAAACCGGTTCAAATGCTTCCAAAGGATACATTTAGGTAACATTTTCTGGAGGAGTGTAAAATGCATTACAGAAGCCCAAAAGAATAAGATATGAGACTTGCAGCAGGGGGAAGGAGCAATGTGTCAGCTCCGGTCCAGGGCAGATAGTGAGAGGTAGGGAAAGGGAACAAGGTACTTAGAATACCACCAAAGGCCAGTGTGTGCCCTTTGCTCCTTTCTGAGGCAAGCTGCCCCCAGCCGTGGCTCGCTGCAGGCTGACTCAGTTCCTCTCTGCAGGAATCTGTTCCAGGAGGGCAGAGTGGATGGGCAGCCTGTTGGAGGAGGTGAACCACATGGCAGGCTGGCTCTGCTGTGCCCAGCCCTGGCCTTTCTGCCAGGTAGCACAACTTTACAGGTGGTCTGTGCTGCAGCTCAGCAGTCCTGTCCCCAGCCTGCAGCACTGGGGCTGGGGGACTGACCCCAGCAAGAAGCTGTGATGGTGCCAGCTGTGCCCAGCTCGAGGGCTGTGCACGGGCTCCTGCAGCTCAGCTTTTCAGGCTGAATTAACAATTCCCAGTTAAAAATCTTCAGTTTGGGGTGTTTTCCATCCAGAACATGATGCTGCCAAAATGTCCTAGAGGTGAGGAGGTAAAGACACAGCAGAGCTGGACCTCGTTGGATGCCTGGGGAAAGAGGTGTAAACTTCTACATCAGTGGTAAGGAAAAGGCAGGAAGGCTTTGGTTTGGGACAAATGAGAAATGCAGGCAGATTTACACCACTGAACAGCTATGGGTCAACAAAAAGGACAAAAATAATCACTCAAAAGCTGATAAAAAAAAATCTTCAAATGAAGGTAAAGGAAACTTTCCAGCTTAAAAAAAAAAAAAAAAAACCAAAAAGCAAACCAGTCCTACAGTGGAAAATGACTGTGTTCAGTTAATAATCATTTCTGAGTGAGTCAGGGAAATTAAAGAGCAGTTTCATTTCCTTTAATGGATTTTTAAATTTCAAATAGTGAATTAATCTCATTTCTTTGAGCCTTTTTCCTCCCTTGTCTTCATTGTGAGAATGTTAAAATATTGATAAAGATAAGAAAATAGATCTCACTCTCTCTTTGAAATTTACTCAAGCCTGAATGTTGTCTGATGGAAAGGTGACAGCTCCAGTTTCTCAGTGTGTCATGTCTCTGTCCAGAAATGCTGAAAGGAAAGCACAAAGGTAATTTCTGCCTTTTAAGAGCCAGCTGCCTTTTGTGACTAAATCCATGCGCACCTGAACATGCTCCAGAGTTCAGGAGGCTTAACTGAGCGAGCAATTGGTCTCTGCCATTCCTTTGTTTCCTAGCTACCAAACACAGGTTAGATCTCTCTTAGTAGGCTGAGAATTATTTCAGACTAGAATAATTACATAAATGTCATGAAAAAGATTTTACCAGCTTGGGTTTTTGTTGTTGTTGTTTGTTTTTTAATTTTGTTTTGGGTTTTTTTCCCCTTTCAGAGTTTCAGGACTATCTTTTTTTGGGGGTACTGGATTATTGAAGATAGGAGCAGCCTTTTAGATACAGTGTCCTGGGGACGACTGTGAGCAGATGCTCATTAGCCAGAGCGGAGCCAAGGCCAGGAGGAGAGGACAGCTGCGAGTTGTGCCGAGCACAGGCCGCTGCAGAGGCGCACACCAGGTTGGGCTTTGCGCCGGCGGTGAGAGCTCTGCCTCGGGAGCGATGTCCTCGGGAGCGAGGTGATGGTGATTCACTTCCGACGTGAGTCGATCTTCCTGGGAGCGCTGTCCGAGGTGCTGCTGATTCACTTCCGACGTGAGTCGATCTTACTGGGAGCGCTGTCCGAGGTGCTGCTGATTCACTTCCGACGTGAGTCAATCTTACTGGGAGCGCTGTCCGAGGTGCTGCTGATTCACTTCCGACGTGAGTCGATCTTACTGGGAGCGACGCTTGGCTCGCAAGCTCTCTGGGACGTGCACTGCAGTGCCAGCACCTCTGAGCACACGGCCAGAGAGGCAAATGCAGTCCTGCTGACAACCACTTGAGTGATGCTTACCTTCTGCACAGGAGCCCATGCACGCCTGGGTGGGCTGCAGGAGACACAGAAAGAATTCAGCGCAGCTCCTGGCGGAAGGGGATCTGAAAAGAAAAGCAGTCCTTGGTGCCCTGAAGAAGGCCTGCCAGGTGGCACAGCCTGTGAGCCTCCTGCTCTCCATAGGAGCTGGCAGGGATTCAGACTTCAGTGACAGCCACACTGGAGCTTGTGTCCCACCTTCATTCCTCTGAGGAGGCACACAAAAGAGACCATTCACAGCAAACGTGGTAAGGCTCCACGGGGAATCACCAACACCCGAGACTCTGGAGGGGCAGCAAAAGAGCAGTGTAGGTGGGGGTGAGAATGTCCTACTCAGCTTAGGGAGGTGTCTTTATGTGGATACCACTCTCAAAGATCACAGTAACTGCACTCCAAAGGATTTTTCTCTATTTTCAATTGGTTTGTGTGAAAAAAAAAAAAAAAGAAGAAGAGGAGATGTGGGCAGGCTAGATCCCTTCTCTGGGAAGCACACTCCTCCTGGCCATTTCCCACCCAGGCTTCATTCATGGCAGCAGAAAGCAGAGGATGATGGAGCACGAGGGGTGAGAGGATGTTAGAACCACCCTGAAGCAGGATATCTCTCTGCTCAGAGTCTCACACACCAGCCCCTTCCTCCAGAACAGCTTCATCCGCTGCTGTCCTGACAGCTGCTGCCCTACCCTTCAGCACCCTCTGGACATGTCTCTGAGGCCTGAGCCTCTCTGCCACTCTTGAACAGAGAGAGATATGGAAAGTGTGCAATAACACACGTGCGGGGCGTGCAGGATTGGATCATGTATTCTGGAGTTTTGGACCTGCAGGCTTCTACCTGTTAGCAGATTCTAACTGTGGGCAATCTCAGAGCAGAAGGGTCTGGTCCTGACTGGTTTGAAGTACAGCATTTGGAGTCATGGCTGCAAGAGGCTGCACCAGGTTTATCTTTCCCAGCTTACAGATGGAAGCTGAGGCATCTCAGAGCTGAATTGCACCTGCCAGGCTCCTTCCACTGACTTAAGTGAGGTGATGATCCAAGGCTGTCTTTAGAGTACCTCAGTGAGGAGATTTGGTATAACAGGAGCCCAGTAAAATCCAGCCAACCAGTTGGGATGATAACTGCTTCTGCACCACTGCCTATCCGATGCCAATGTGCGAAGCTCAGAGATGCTGGAACCAAAGTCTGACCATGATCCCCAGTGCTGACAACAACTGGCTCTCAGGTCAATCATCTTCTGCTGAGCATCTTGTTGCCGTTGCCTTGCATTCTCCTCTGCCAGCAGTAGTGAGCTATCTCCAGTGCTTTGACCTGGGGAGCACACATCCTCCTGGTGGGAACATTTGGCTGGACACACAAAACCCATCCCAACATTTTTCCTATTGACCCGAGTCTGCTGTTTCACATTTCAAGATCAAAAGTGGTTTGTGCCAGTAGGGGAATCAGGGGAAGAATGAGTCATGTGGCAATCCCCTCCTGTGGTTAGAATTTTAGCTGGGAGCTATACAAACCACAAAGAGGGGATGGGGCAGCAGGGGCTTGCACAGTCAGAGAGAAGAGATGTTTGAAAACGAGATCTGAGTTGCCAGAGTGTGTCTAGAGAAGGGCAATGAGCTAGGGAAGGGTCTGGAGAACAGGAGCAGCTGAGGGAAATGGGGCTGTTTCATCTGGAGAGAAGGAGGCTGAGGGGAGACCTCATTGCTCTCTGCAACTACCTGAAAGGAGCTTGGAGCGAAGTGGAGGTTAGTATCTTCTCCCAAGTAACTAACAATAGCAGCAGAAGAAATGGCTTCAAGTTGTGCCAGGTGGGGTTTAGGTTGAATATCAGAAGTTCCTTTATGGAAAGAGCAGTCAGCAGTTAGAACAGGCTGCCCAGGAGTCACTGTCCTGGGAGATGTTCAAAAACCGGACGCAGCTCTGGCCTATGGTTTAGCAGGCACCGTGATGTTATGTTGATGGTTGAACTTGAACTTAGAGGTCTTTTCCAACCTTAATGATTGTGTGACTCTAAAACAGTGTGCATGGCATGGCCTGACTTGCTTTTGGGAGCTCGTTGTTGCCAGCCTTCTAAAAGTAAGGATTACAGAGGGCCACCATTAAAATTCTCCAAAGTCAATTTTTTCCCCCCAGAAAAGTGCCAGCCACCAAGCTGCAGGACTGCCCCTCCTATTCTGCTGCCTGTGTCCCCAAGGCCCTTGCAGAAGATGCTGGAGCTGGTCCTGTGCTGCAGGTAGCTGAGGAGGAATAGTGTGCTGGAACTGAGCCTGTGAGGAAGGAGAAAGGACCAGCAGGAAGATACTTGTACCTGGAATTTCGGAAGCAGCCCTCCTTTAGAAGCCACACTGTGGGTAACTTTGGAAGAGATTTGTTCTGGTTGGTTGTTTACAGGTTGGAGAGACACTGCAGCTTCCTGTGCTGGTAGCGATGCAGGCAGCAGGAGTTTGTTGCATCCCAGAGAGAGCAAGATGTGCAGTGAGCTAGCACAGTGCAAAGCATGCTGCTGAGCACACACCTGCAGCCAGGTGGGGTGGAGCAGACACCATCCTATGAACCACTGTGTGCAGGGGAAGAAGCAGGGGTGCAGAGAGAAGCACAGAACTGGAGCTCAGCCGTGCCTGCTTCATGCTCCTTTCATCTCCTCGATGAGATCCTTGCACCCTGCATTTCATCTTACTCATGTGCCTGCTGCCTTTGGTGCCTCTGCGAGTGGGAGCAAAGGTTGCTGCACTGAGTTGTTCTTTCTCAGTTACATTAAAGCCAGGATGTTTGTGAGCGTGTGATGAGTAGGTGCTGGAGCTCACTGGGGGTGTGCAAGCTCACAGAAAGCCTTGAAGGGTTTGGTGAGGGGACCCAGCACGGCCTGCCCAGCCCTCTCGGGGCACTGGCCTGCTGCTGCTGATCTCGGGGCTGGCTCTGAGGGGTCAGGAGGAGGAATGCTGGCACCAGGCATGCTGTGGGAAGTGCTCCCAGTGCTGCTGACATCTGCTGCAAAGGGCTCTGGCCACCATTTGCTGATAGTTGATTGCTGAAAAGAGACCCTCACGGCTTGGAGGTGGCTTGGCCTCCTGCATATACCTGTGCTAGAGGAATATTTGCAACTATGGCTGAACGAACTGCAACAATAGTGATCCTCTGTGGAAGACCTTTTAGTGGTCAGAGGAAGCTGTTGCATCCACTGGATTCTGCCTTCACCAGTGTCACTGGCCCAGCATGTCAGTGCTGCTCCCTTGGGAGCGTGGCCACCAGGCTGCCCTGGCTGGGCACGGGCAGTGCCTCAGTCTCCCTGCCTGCTGCCTGACCTTGGGTAAATCGCTCGCTTATGAGATACCTCCCTTCCTTATCTGTAAGGCAGAGGCAGGGGAGGCTGAGATGGTAATAGTACTTGCCTGCCTTGCAGCAGTGCTGAGGAGATAACTTCATTAACGAGACGCCCATCTCTCTGCTGTGCTGTGAGCCATGGAGATAGACAGATGCAAGTGGATGTGAGCTGCAAGAGAAGACAAAGAAGAGCTGTATGTGAATGGGTCTGCACCTGCTGTTAGTGCATGGAGGAAAAGGCAGAAGGCTGAAATGAAAAGACAGTGATCTTCTTCCTCTTGGGCTTTATCCTTGTCACAAGACTGGGAGCCATTGTGATGCTGGAGAAAGTGTGGATTAACATCACTGACGTCAGCTGCCAGCACCGTGCACAGGCTTCTGAGCCCCCCAGCTGTGCTCTGCAGCACCCTGGCTTTGCTCTGCCAAATGAAGTGGTTTATTAGGTAATGTGCAATAATGAGCTCTTTGGAGTGGTTTTGCACTCAGGAAAAGCCAGCTTGTGAGAAAGCAAGTTGTTCTCACAAACTCCGACAGGGTGCTGCTGGCCGAGGAAGTGTTTGGCCGTAACCCAAGCATTCCTGTTTCCTTGGCAGCCTTCTGACATGCCTGTATTTGGTTTATGCTTGGGGCTCCATGACAGCATGGAGCTGCCCCATGCTGTGAAGGACAGGGCAAATGTGTGTGCAGGTAGTCAACCAGCAGCAAAGAGTATCAGAAGAGACAGGCCAGGAAAAAAAAAAAAAACCAACAAAAAACCCAAACCCAAAAAACAAACCAGGTAGAAGAAAGAATGTCCAGGAGAAGAAACTTCAAAGTGCCAAAATGTTCACATCCCACTTGTGGCATAATTAGCACTGACATTTGTAGCAGTCATTTGTGAAAATAGCCAGAAAATGGAATTCAGAGACAGCAAGCGGCTGGCATTGAAGGTAGATCATGAACCTGCCTCAACTGCAGCTATCACTGCTCTGAAAGCAGCAGAAAGATGTGGGAAGCTGACACCAGAATTCAGCAGCAGTTCCAAAGTGAGGAAGAGGAGTTACACAGCTGCCTTCGCAGAAGAGCAAGCTCCACAAGGCTCTGGTAGGCAGGAGCTCATCTGCTGGGAAGCCTGGCAGAGGCTGCACAGCAGCACTGTCACTGTGGCACCCCAAATGCCAGCCTCTCTGCCTGGAAATGGAAGGCAGGCAGCAGGACGCGAAACAAGCTGCAGGAGACACTGGCAAGCACCAGTGTGCCCGCAGGCTGGCTGGGGATCTCTGTGTGTTGGCAAGGGACAGGAACAGCCACTGTGTGAGGGCAGGTGGAGGCAGCTGGGTCTGCTTAGGCTGGAGGAGACTGAGGCAGGGATCTCATTGGTGTTTAGAAATATCTACAGGGTGAGCGTCAGGAGGATCACGCCACACTTCCTGCTGCTGTCCAGTGACAAGATGAGGGGCAGTGGACACAAAGTGGAACGTGGGAGGCTCCACATCAGGCTAAAAACCATTCACTGTGAGGGTGACAGAGCCCTGCAGCAGGCTGCCCAGAGACGTTGTGGAGTGTCCATTTCAGGGGACATTCAGAATCTGCCTGGACATGTCCTTGGGTGGACTGCTCGGGATGGTCCTGCTCTGTCCCGGGGGTTGGACTGGTTGATCTCCAGGAGTCCCTTCCAGCTGCCAGTACTCTGTCATTCTGCGCAGGTGTGCCAAGAGGGGGCCTCTGTCCCCACGGGGCCTGCCTCCCTTCCCCGGCTTTAAGCAGTGTCCGCGGTGCTGAGCAACCTCTTCGTCTTCCTCCAGAGAGGTGATCTTCGGCAGCCGATGGCTTCGGCTTTACCCGAGCTTGCAGCTGGCCAACGTGATGGCAACTTGAAGGAAGCTCTTGCTCTAAAGCCCAAATCCAGGTCCTTCAGTGCCCTGTATCGGTGCCCAGTGGCACGGCTTGCACAAAGGAGACCTTACCTAACACGAGCACAGTTACGATGCTGCTGCCAGGCTCCTTTGGCGCTCACTATCCTTTTGTACTTTATCCGATTATAATTAAGTGCTGTTTTTAATCTTCAGAGCATTTTAAAAACCTTACCTAATTAATCTTACCGCACACTTCTACGTGGCAGGTAAGCATTCATTAAGTGGTTTTGATTCGTAATTAGGTAACAGCTAATCTCTTAAATAATTCAATTCAGGAAACTTAAAGAAAACCAAACCCAAGCGTCTTTGCCAAAACAATGGGACAGGCTGTCACTGCTGCACCCCCTGGGGTCTCCTCCCTCTCGCTTGGGGCTCGGAGCATCAGCTGCTCTGATTGATTGAAGACTCTAAAGTTCTTTGTAATTGCACAAAGAAATCAGGCTCGCTTGTTCCCGTCACTTGGGCGCTGCGCTGGAATGCTGCTGTTAAAAACAAGCCGCAGCGTAGGTGCGGGAGGCATTGTTTTAGTTGGCTGGTGTGCTGGCAGGTAAATCACTGCTTCTGCATCTTGTACCCACTCAACACTTCACTCTGTCCCAGTTTTCTGAATTTCTTTGCAGCAAGTTAAAGTCAATACCACTTTTTAATTTCGGTGCTGGGGCTGAACTCCACAGGAATGGTTTACATGGAGAATATTTCCAGCAGCAATTAAACTGCTGCCCGTCTGGTGGACTTCTCTAAGTACAGGCTTCTCAACAATAGAGGTTGTAATTGTAGTTTCTGCAGAAGGCTTTTGTATGCCTGGAAAGCAAATAAGAAAAACAAAACCTCTTCACAGCTACCATTGTGATCTTGCAGTATTCACCCATACGTTGGAGAAGGAGGCTTGCAGATGACAACAGGAAATAATGCCTTGGAAGTGTCACTGGCTTTTGAGTTCATGAAACAATTGCAAATCAAAGTAGGGATGGAGCAGAATAAGAAATTAGTAACATGCTGCTGAGCTATTGTATTTTGAGGGTGAGCATACAATGTTCCACAAGGGGTTAAGCAGAGGAGGAAATTAAACTGAGCAAGAGAGAAGCAAATCATCTCCAGGGGCTGCAGTATTAAACATCCGAGGCAGGTGAGATGTGACATGCCTTAGCACAACCTTGTTTTACACACCAGGGATTAGCATTTAAGATGATGTTTGAGCCTGGTATATATCCACAGATTTATCCTGTTACAGATGCAGCTGTTGAGAGAACCCCAGCCTTGTCCTCCTGGTGCCACAGCTACAGCTGTGCATGAATCTGGAGATGCTTTTGCTCAGTTAGATAAGTAAATTTCTGTAGGAGGATCTTGGCAGTGACCTTGCTGTACAGTCACAGGCAGGCAATGTTATTGGCTATGTCCCAAACATATCTGCAGCTAACCTGTAGGAATCTTTGTTTTGGGGTTGTGCATGCTAAAAGATGGCAGTCACTGGGCAATCCCCTTGAAGTCTCATACAGCCCACGTCTGACTCCAGGAGCCCTTGAAGCAGGAAACTGGGAATGTGCCAAGTTGAAAGTATTGCCCTGCTCCTGCTTTTCCCTTTGGACAACCACATTCAGCTGCCAGCAGGGATGGGGGTCTGGGACTGTGGCGCAGAAGGTCACTTGGTGGTTCCTGCCATGTGTGCCAACAGGACTGCAGAAAATAAAACAAACCAAGTGAGAGGTTGCCTTAAGACTGGGAGGAAGCCAAGAGCAGAGCTGTGGCTGCTCTGAGAGGGTGGATTTGAGCTGACAGGATGCGGTGCTGTGCACTTATGTAGCATTGTGTGTGTGCATCAGTGCAAAGGTGTGCATGCACAGCTGACTGGTGCCCAGCAGTCCTGGGAGCATGCTCTGTCTGCTGAACCCTGCCTCTGGGCCACCCGTATTGGTGGGCTGGCTGATGAGGTGCTCTCACCTTCCAGAAGGTCTGGAGACCAGCAGGACCAGTGTCACACCTCAGCAAGGGGTGTGCAGTGCTGTTTGTTGTTCGTGCAGTGACATCTCACCCCAGTCTGGCTGGGCTGGCATCACACACCAGCCGTGCTCTGCAGGCCACTACCAGTGCAGACTCAGCCAGGAGCTCAGACTGGGAGGGTCAAAAGCAGGGCAGCTGACCCAGGCTGGCTCACAGGTGTGTCACATACCCTAATTCTGTGTCACAGGTGTGGCACATAACATCTCACTCATTATGAAAGGGAGTTTGCAAAGGTGCAGACTCCTTTTCCTCTTGGTCCTGCTGCTTCTCCCCGTCTCTGGAATCAGTCACTCATCATTTTGCCCCGAGGAGTACTTTCCTGTTTGTGAGGACCTCTGGACCTTCCCTAAGCTAAGTGCAACTTTGTGTATGCTGTGTGGGCATTGGTACTTGTTTTGCTGTTTCACTGAGGCTGTTCTGATTGCAGCACAGGGGGTCTTGCCTCCTTTCCCTGATCCCCTGCCTGGCTGAGGAGGGGTCTCTAAGTGCTAGAACAACTTTTTGTGGTACCGTAAATCCTCTGTTTCAGGTGATGAGTGTTTGATGGTGGCAGTCCTGTTGGTTGAGATTCTGATGCCTTTTTTGGGGGGTTGTTTTTAGTTTATTGTTTGCTTTTTGTAGTTGACTACTCAAAGCTGGGAGCTGTTAGCATTGCTTTGAGAAGTAATGAAGCTGACTCGTGCCCATGGTATCAAGAGTAGCACTGCTGGCTCCAGAACCAATTACTATTTGCATAATCAAATTCTTAACTGGCATTTTTCCTTACAGTTGCAGAGCATAATCTCTGCTTTCTCAGCCCCTTGTCAGTGAGAGGAAGAAATGCACCTCCAGCTGTACCTCTGGCTTTGTGGTGAGGTGTGAGCCAGCACTGCTGGTCCTCAGTGGTGGCGCTTGGTTTGCACTGCGGTTAGCAGCGTGGGCAGGCTGATCTCTCCCTGACTGCAGAGCAGGGCTTCAGTAACAACTGCAGCCTGTGTTCCTCACCTATCTCTTCAGCACCCAGCCCTTCTGTGGGGCTTGCCAGCCTGCACGGATGTGAGGGTAGCCTCTCTTATTCAGATTCTGTGGCTGATGTCTTCCCATACGGACTGTTAAATGCTGCTCTGTTTTTAAGTCTTTGTATCACACTTTAATGTTAAGGTCACTTTTGTTCTTGCTCTGAAGGTCATTTTACTACTAGGTCTGGCCATGCTTTGTGTTGTTCCCTGCTCCTCAGTCCAGTGCCCTCATCTTAGTAAAAGCTTCCTATGGCTTTTGCCTTTTACAGTGAAATGGGCAGTTCTTGTTTGTGATGTGTAGGCAGCAGCCTCAGCACCTAGGGCTACAACATTTGCGAGTGGATGTTTGGATGGGGGGGGGGGGGCTGTGGCCCAGNNNNGGGGGGGGGGGGCCTGTAGCCCAGAATGGGTGTCCAGGATCCACTAACTGTGGCGCCCCCTTCAGGAGCACAAGGGGAGAGGCTGCAAAGAAATGCAGGGAGGAAGGTCAGGATCATTCACTGCCCTCCAGACAAATTCAGCAGGCAAGGCCTAAATTGGAAAGCTGTTTCAATCAGAAGTGTTCTGCCATTGGAGGTTGAGATGTTATGGGGAGCAGCTGGGGTCAAGGGATGGAGAATTCCAGAATACAATTTGTATTGGTGCTCTTTCTGACATAAAAGCTCTTAGGTTTTTCTTCTGTAATTTCCTCCTTTTGTATTACTTGTTTGCTAAATCAGCAGGTGAGAAGCAGCTTCTTGGGAGCTGCCATTTGCTTTTCATTGAGGTTTGCTGTGCCTCAGAGCTGTGACATGGCTGCAGAACGAGGCTCTGTGGCTTGGTTCTGCCCTTTAAATGCCACACTCTCTGTGCTTGTGAGCCTGGATGCAGATGGGGCAGTGTGTTACTTGTGGAGCTTTTTTGGTGGTGATATTCCCTATAGAGGGTTTGTGAGCATCCGTGAAGAAGTCAGCAGCCCTTGCCTGGGCACTGCAGCCAGGTCTGGGAGCTCAGCTCCCTCGTGCCCAGCCAGCAGGCACTGCAGCTCTCCCTGGAGCTGGGCAGCACCTCCAAATCTCCAGTGTGGTTTAGGTCCCTTTGGAGCTCCATGCAGGTGCAAGAATCCTTACTTACTGCGACTTTGGACTGGGAAGTTAATCTTAGCCATTGGTGAGCAACTGCCTGTGTCTGGGCAGGGGCACCAGGGCACCAGCAGGCATGTATTGCACGAGGGTCTGGAGCAATGCACTCTTTAATTCTCCAGCTGCATTGTTGAGCTTTATTTGGTCTCTCTCTTTTATTTTTTTCCCCTCTCTCCTGTCTGTTCAGGATTTAGTCTTTGACTTGTTTAATTAAAATCAGCTCACTTCAGCCAGGCTGGAATGTCCAATAATAACTGCTTATTAAGGAGTGGAAGCTGTGCAGTTATTAATTTAAATTATTTTGTTCTGGAGGTTTTGCTCAAATTAAATGGAAAACCAAATTAAACAATGATTTAATTAAGTGGAAGAGATAGAAGGTAGAGGCAGATTTAGAAGGTGAAGGATCTGAAAGAAGTATATTCTTCCAGTTGTGACATCTAACAGATGTAATCCTTCATCAGCATGGCAAAGCAGAGGTTTGCTGTCATTCAGAAGGGTAATGAAGAAACCAAAGGCAAGAATTATATTACAAGGGAAGAAACTAAACTAATGAATATAGCTCTACAAAAACTGAATAAATTAAAAAACAAAACCAACCAAGCTCCAGAGAAGAGCTTGAAAGAAACGAAGCCTGTGTGGTTGGAGAGGAACGTCACCCAGCTGAGCAGTGCTGGGCACTTGGAACTGATGAAATAAAGGACAAATTAATAATTTCATAGCATTTATACACACAGAACAGCCTGGGAAAACAAACTTCGTTCTGCATGGAGATGCTCAAGGCTGACCTGCCATGAAATGAATTCTTCAATAACAATCACAGCAATTTGTTGGCGCTAGTTAGATTCATGGTTTGTGTACACAGAGAGTCAGAAATCCCACAGAACTAACAATTATCTCTGAGCATTTTGGTTAATGTTAGATTATTAAAACATAATTCTGTTGTGAAAAGTTCGTGGGGTCCTGCTGCACGGGCATGAAACTGTGTGCTGGTTTCCAGAAGGTTCTCCAGCTAGGGCAGCACTGGCTAAAATTAAACTCCCTGGCACTCTAGATTGACTGTTTCATTTTTACAGTCATTTAGGGTAATTAGTTTATTCTTTTCTGAATAATTTTGTTTAACAGTGTGTTTGAAATTGTTCTGACCTCCTGCAGCTGGGCTGTTTGAGATGGCAATGACTTCAGGGGCTCAAGTTGCTCTGGTAGCAACCATTGCAAGTTAAACGTTATTGTTGTAGATATTGGATGCACATAAACCCAGATAATTATTGGCTTGGATTTTTAGAGAGTAGTCTTCTGTGGTGGAGCTTTTATGCTCTAGAAAACCAATAGCACACTTAAGAAACTAAATAATATGTAAAATAGTAGTAGTGGAAAGACTTAAATTCAGCATTTTCTTCTGTGTTACTAAAGGACTTATTTATTTTTATTTTTCTTTCTTTTTCTTTCTTTTTTTTTTTAAATTGTCCCTTTCTGATTTCACAATAAGGGCATAATTCTCCATGCTAGAGCTGCCTGCCAGTGCCTGAAGGGATCCTGCAGGAAGGCTGCAGAGGGACTTGTGCTGAGGGGGTGTGAGCCAGGCCAAGGGACAATGGTTTGGAGCTGAGGCAGAGCAGGCTGAGAGTGGAGCTGAGGAAGAAGGTGCTGAGTGTGAGGGTGGTGAGAGCCTGGCACAGGCTGCCCAGGGAGGCTGTGGCTGCCTCCTTGCTGGGGCTGTTGCAGGCCAGGCTGGATGAGGCCTTGAGCAGCTGAGTCTGGCTGAGAGGTGTCCCTGGGCATGGTGGGGAGGGGGGAGGGGATGAGCTCTGAGCTCCCTTCCAACTCAAACCATTCTGATTCTATGTAATTCATTGTGAATTAGGAATCTGTTCCAGAATCCATTCCTAAAGCAAGAGAGATGCTTGAAAAGGTTGTAACCTACGTTTTTGGATGCTGACCGCCCCCCTTTAGGGTTGAGAACAGCTTGGTCTGTGTTTGATCACTGAGCAGTCCACAGCATCCTGGTCCCACTACTGCCCTGGGCTGTGACAGGGCTGTCAGCATTGGGTGGCAAAGTGGCTTCCCCTCTGCCACTGATCCTCGGTGCAGTCTGCTGACCAGGACTAGTGGGGGGCTGGAGAGGAAAATCACAGCAGAGGGTTCACTTGGGCTCACCAGGGTTAGCTTGTACTGACTTGGACACATCTGATTGGCACTTCTGCAGGCCTGCTGCAGATCACCAAGTGGTGCCATGCTGGTGGCAGAGAGCAGTGACAAGCCAGGTCCCGCATTGCTGCGTGCTGCTGGCGCAGGGCGCAGTGTCCCACTGGGAGCACTCGGGGGCTGCCAAGCCTCGGAGAGGACAGAGTTTAACCGAGCTAAGGCAGCTGTGTGCCGCTCACAGCCACTCGCAGGGGCACACCTCCTCTGACCTCCAGACTCGGCTTGATTTGCCTGAGTTTCCAGGCAAGCAGTGGGAGAAGATCACGGGCAAAGTAACCAAGATCTTTGTCTTGCCAAGCTTCCTATTTCATCTACCTCAGTTTTCATTGCCACAGAACTGGAGCCCAAGAATTCAGCCCCTCTATGCCATCTCAGTCTGTTTTTGAGGATTGAGATCTATGTGGCTTTAACTCAAACTGAGGAATGTTTTGAGGTTCCAAAGCCTCGTGCTCTCTGGAAATGTTTAGATTTACCTTCCTATATGCAGGAGCTTTTGAGCCACAACTCAGACTGGTGCTCAGGTATGTGGTGTGCATCACTTAATGTATATGTTTAGGGCAATGAAAACAAGAAATGCTAAAAAGAGAGAGGAATGCTAAAAGCCCAACAGGTCAGGGTTTTCAGGAATAAACTGGACTTGTAAATATTGAAGCCACAGGCCAGACTTGCCCAAAGCATGCACCTATGGAGCCACACACAGCAGAGCTGTGCACGTGTGAAACTTTGCATCAGAATTGCTGCCCCTGGATGTGCTCCTTCACAGAGCTGCCCTGCCTACTTTCATGCCTCTCTTGATGCTTTTATTGTTGTTTGCTCCAGCATTTCCAGTGCTCTGTTACCACCTCGTAGGAACCTTGCAGTGCTTCTGGCAGAAGTTATTTTCAGAATGTTGGTGGTGCACATAAAAAGTCTCTTTCTGTGTTGTCTTGGGCATTTATGAGGCAAAGGCCACTTTTGCTGAGTTGGCACTGCAGAGGAGGGTCACAGGAGGGGACTGAGGTGGTGTTGCTCTGCTTTGTGAATCGGCAGCAGAAGGCTCAGCTAATTTCTTGCTGCAGCAATCTTTAATTACTAATGATGATGTAAGAGGCAGAGAGCAGGTCACAGGCATTGCACAACCTGGTTTTGGGAGCAAGCCTGGCAGTTAGCAAAATCACCTCTTTGCTCTGTAAATAGAGCTTATTTATGTGACACCCTTGGCAGAGAGGAAGACCCTTCCCCAGAAAGCCATTCTTCAAATGTCACTTTCCAGATTATAACTCTGCTTTAATACCGTGCAAGTGGCACTCTGAAACAGATTTATCATCTTTATTTTATTGACAAGATGCTCAGAAGGTCAAAGGCAATCCGTTTATGGCAGCATTTTTAAGGATTGTTTTTTATTGTGCCAAAGGCAAGGCAGTAGTGCCCAAGACAAATGGGGACAGAATGTGGCATAGCACAACCCTCATTGCAATTTTCAGGGAACTAAGCTAAGTGATGGTGACATTCCAAAGCAAAATTCAGCTGAATTAACACAACTGCCTTCTTAAAGGAAGTGCCCCAAGTGTATCTCTTCTGCCAACATGAGCCATTCTGGAGACTGCCTGCTTGGAAATGCCACCCCCTAATTAGCGCTGGGATCTGATTCCTGCTCTGGTGCCCTTCCTGGGGCCATAGGTGCAGCGGTGCAGGCACACAGAGACTGTCCTTTGCCAGTTCCATCCCAAGGGAGTGACATTTCACTTCTGTAGCACAGTTGGTCTGTTCAGAGGTTTACCCTGTAGTTAAACACCACTGAAGAATGCAGACCCTCGCTGGTCCCTCCCACGGCACTTAGGGCTTCAGGGCTGTTGATGGGCGCAGCACCGTGGCTGCTGGTGCCTCTTGCTTGTCCCAGGCATCTGATTTCTGAACAGCAGCAAACGGCTGTTTGCACAGTGCTGCCCCAGGAATCCTACCCGAGCAGTGCTATAGAATTAATTGCATTCAGTTCCTCAATAATGATATCAAATGCTCACTTCAAATGTAATTAATAGCCTTTGCTCAATATGTATTAGCCATAATCCAAATTTACACAACGTGTTGTGGTCTTACCAGTGATTAAGTGCTCTGTCTAAACAATGCAAATACATTAGGCACTCGTACCCAGCTAATGATTTGTCATCTTTTGCACTGTTTAGTTTGCAGCAGTTTGGGAAATGCTGACTCCCACACCGGCCTTGCAGGGGCTGAGCTCTGCAGGTGGGCACTGCACAGGGCAGGGAGGGACTCGGAGGAGCGCTTGGGGGAACCATGCAAGGTCGGCAAGGAAGTGGGTGTTCAGCTCTTCAGTCTGACAGTCTTTGGGACAAGTGTCATGTGCTCGGCCCCGGCAGCCAGCACCTTTCAAAGCTGTGTTTTTTGTTCTGCATTGAATGTCCGAGCTCACTTCCATGCCTGTGCCTGGGTTCGGTTGTGCTTGCATTGCCATCGAGGAGGCAGCACGGCAAACTGACCTGGTGCCAGCTCCCCTGGAGCCAGGCTGGCAGGCACTGTGCTCCGCCTGATGCAGATCAGAGCAAACGAGGCTGGAGTCGATGGCAGTGCCCTAGCACGGAGAGGAGCAAAAGGTCAGCCGGATTTTGCAGCAAGCCACCAGCAAAGCAGTCTCTGGGCTTCTGTTTCCCTTGTGCAATGGTGTTTGCTGTGGCCTTAGGGCAGAATCAGTGTAAACCTGAGCATGTAAATTGCAGACCGTGGTACAGGGCAATTGCTGCTGCCCTTCTCACCAAAGTAAAGGCTTCACTGTAATTAGACTAGATTGTGAGAATCTGACTTGAAAAACATCTGAGAAGAGGCAACTGAGCCCTGTTGATTGCTCATCTAAAGGATGTCTGCTTGTACCTTATTGTGACTGCACCATCAGATGAAGCCTTCCTCTTCATTTTTCCTTCAGGACAAAGCCAGATGCAGATGTCACACTTGCACACAGTGATGCTGTGCCCCTTGTGAGAATCCATCAAAATTCTTGTCTGTTATGGAGCCACTGTTGCTCTGTGGTGCTTAGGCTAGGTTACCCTTCAAGGCAGATGTTGCTGTCTTTACAGAGAAGAAGCCTATGCAGCTAACTGAACTGCCCAGCTCTAGCCCTATAACTGCATTAAAAAGGCTTAAGCAAGACCAGTGCTGGCTTGTCTGGGAGCTGAGTGCTCCTGGTTGCTGTGGCCATTCAGATTTCCTCCAGGAAGAAATTAAACTGCTGGGAGGTTTTATTGCTTTTGGTTCGGTGTCGTTGGTGCAGTGGTGGCTGGCAGCTGGTGCTATAGTCTCCTGCTAAGAGCTTTGTCTTGAACCACCACCCCCACCCCCCTTGCTACAGGCAAGGAGCTGTTGATAAAACACCACAAGGGTTTCACTTCACTCAGCTCAAAGCATGCTTGCCAGCTTGGAATTTCTTTTCTAAGCCAAACAATTCTGTGGCAGCAGCTTGCAGAGGAACACCGAGCAGCTCCTTAGTTTTGGCACTAATAGCAAGCACACAACAATACCTGTTGCAGCTGCTCAGTGAACATGCACCTGCTCAGCTATTTGAACAGTTCTGGTGACAGGATGAAGCTAGTCCTGTGGGGAAAATCTGTCTCCTTGGAGTCATGAGAAAAGTTGCCTTAAGTGCCTGGAGGTCGAGCTTCAGCTGCCACTGAAGCTGGGGAAGTTAAGTGAGAATGAAGTGAGAGGCAGCCTGCAGGCTTGCAGGAGACTCTCCTCTGCCCAGTGAAAGGCAGAAGCACTCAGGAATGTCTGATGGAAAAGGAGTGGATGGTGGATGTTTGAACTGCTTTTCCTTGCTGAAATAGCTGTGGACCTGGTTCCCTTCCTCACCCAAGGGAAACTACCTGAAGAGAGACAGGGAGCAACTGGAGTGGCAGGCTGAGGACAGGGCAGGAAATGATTGGATATGATATGGCTTTACTTTTCTTTCTGAAGGAGGGGGAGTGCAGGTGTGATGGAGCTCTACCTGCTGCTGCTGCTCCCAGTAAATATCAGCAGCTCTTGTGGAGGAAGGCTTAAGAAGCTGTGAGTTTTTGTTTGCCTTCAACAGCAGCTGCAAATCAAATAATATCAATAGGTGATGGCAGCCAGAAAATCCTGGAAGAAATATGGTCCCCAGGCCTGAGGTGCATGTTTGCTTTGGGCAAAGCAGTGCCAGGCACACAATACATCTAAAGGGCATTCTAAAGCTCTGGGAAATAGCTGCTGGATCCTGAAATAATTTGTGTGGAGAATGACTGAAACCCCAGTGACTGATTGAGGTAAGGCCGACCAGCAGCCAGTTTGGCCGTGAGCTGCGATTGCTCTGTGCCCAGAGGCAGATTACTTTGTTGCTGTTGTCCCCGCAGTCTGGGAACCTGGCTGGAGCTTTTCCTCAGAACCGCAGCACATCCCAGGGCACCAGGGCAGCCTGGCGGCTTCCCCATTGCTCTGCTCAAAGGCAGAGGGGAGGTGCTGGGGGCTTCAAAGTCTGGCATTGGAAGATCCACAGACGTGTGTTTGCGTTTAGGAATGTGTGGATCCAAGTAGCTCAGGTGGAGCAGGAGGATGCTGCTGGCTTTGACACTCAGGTGACATGCAGTCTGTCTTTGAAGTCCCTTCCTGGCAGATTCCTGGGTTCCCACTTTTTGTTTCTTACAGCCTATGGCAGAACAAAGCATTACTTAGAGTAGATACTGGAAAGAAATATTTTACACTGAGGGTGGTGAAACACTGCCCTGGGTTGCTCAGAGAGGTGGGAGAGGCCTCATCCCTGGCAGCATTCCAGGTCAGGTTGCGTGGGGCTCTGAGCAGCCTGATTTAGTTGGATGTCCCTGCTGACTGCAGGAGGGCTGACTAGGTGACCTTTAAAGGTCACTTCCAACCCAAAACTTTATGTGATTGTATAATTTTCCAGAGTCTTTGAATTTCTCTTCCTGGGCAGTGTAGGAAAGATTTTGGTTCGGCAGAGTGGAGCCGCAGTGCCCGGGCCAGGGGAGCCAGCCCTCCGGGAGAGCCGCATACAAAGGCTGGATTCTGTTGACCTTGCTGCTCTGAGGTAGAGGTGGAAGGAACCCTCCTAATCACAGCTGCTTCCAGAGCCACTGGCTGCAATTTATTGATGTAGCAAACCTGAAAAATGTTAAGCAGAAAATGCAGGCGGAGGTGGAGAAAGGGAAATCCTCTCCCAGCTCTTAATGGCTGCATTCACAGTAAGAGCAGAAGGCTCCTGTCTGACAATACTTAGTTTTCTTTGGGTGGATGCAAGTTCCAGGGGAACAAATACCTGTAAAGGCCTTTTTTAGCTAAGGAACATCTGACAGGTCACTACAGATTAAAGCTGCTGCTGTACTTGACCAATATTTGCTAAGATTTTAATGTAATTATTCTGCAGGCTGATGACAAATTGAATTCCTAAAACTATTGAGAGGCAGAAACGTGCTGTGACAGTGATGATTGCATACAAGTGCCTGAGCCACACCTGACTGTCTGGCAGGTAAAACATAGCTGTGTTGTAAGGACCTCAGACCATGATAGCTCATGAGCAGAGCTGTGTTCAAGTGACCCAGAACCAGAAGAGCCTCCTGCTGAAGTGATCAGGGAGCACACTGTGTAAACACCACCCACTCAGTGGCCAAGGTCTCCAGCAAGTCAGGATGGGTTCATAGACAGGATTGGTAGAGGTGAAGGAACCATTGTGTTAAGGGAGAGTAATTACAGCAGATCTGACCTAGGGAGGGGCTGAGACCTTGCTGAAAGAAAGGAGACACTTTTCATCCACCCACCTCAGAAGAAGAGAAATGGGGGGACCAGAACATGGTTTTGTAGGAGTCTGCTGCCAAGCCTTGCACTTATTTTCTGAGCAGTGCATGTCTAAGGTGTCCTCTGCTGCCCCAGGGAGCTCAGCACATGCTGACTAATGTCCACCTGTGTTGTGCAGAGCAGGCAGCCTTCTTTCAATGTAGGCTTCAGATCCTTCAGCTCTGGGGGTCTGCTGCGTTTGGAAACCAAATGTAACCTGCAGTGCAACCCTGCACTGCAGTGCAGTGTCTGCCTGTGGCCCCAGCACTGATGACAGAGGCAGCGATGTGGGAGGAGATCCCTTTCCTCCTTCCTTCAGTCCTCTGGGTGCTCTGTAGGATGCTTCTGATACATTGTACCTTTGGTATATGGAACTGGAACTCGGTAGAAACTGCCCCCGGCGGGCAACATTAGTGACTTCAGCCCTTAGGTCTTAGGGAACGGTGATGTTCTGCACAAAGGCGATAGCAGAGGGCCCCAAGGGGAAGTGTAGCTGAACCCACATCCTCCTACAGCCTCAGGACATCATCTCTATGATGCATCCAGGCTTGATTTGCCTGGGAAGAAGGTGACTCATGCTGCACTGTGAAGCAAAGCAATAAGCTATTGACAAACCAAGGGTCATCATTCTGTTCCCAAGAAAACAATTCTTTATTCATGCCTGTAGCCTTTAGCTTGCCTTGCCTTTCTATTTTTAACTCATGGATTGGAAAGGAGGAATTGATTATATGAAGCTTTTATTCTAGCCTGTGTCTCCCCTGAATGCCTTGCAGAGCAGTGCACTGTGTACAGCCTGCACCAGAGGGCACTGATGGAGGCAGACTCACTGTGCACAGATCAGAGCAGGTGTCCAAAGAGACTGGCAAGGTAGGCGGCAACAAAGGCTCCCTGTGAGAGACACAAATAAAGGCTGAGGAACTTCTGGGCAACTGAATGTGGAGTTTGGAGCTCTGTCACAGCAGATGCCCTGAAAAGTGGGGGTCTTGGTGGTGTATTTGCTGTAGTTTTTGTTTTGCATTTCAGTGCTCTGTAAGTGGAGAGGATGATGGAACAGAATATTTATTTTCAGGGATAACAACTAATGTATGGCAAACTAACCCCGATGAACCAGGCAGTTCCAGCAGAAGTGCTGTCCTCCAAAGCAATTTGGTCTCCAGGACCTTGATATTTGGCATCTCTCATCAATGTGCTGGCTGCTCCCAAACGATGTGGTGGGCATGAGAGGGGTGACACAATCCCCTGGATAAAAAGTAACAGGCAGCTGCACAGGACAGGTGAAGTCTAATTCCTTTGCTTTGCAGGTTATGGCTTCATCTATTGAACATGGCAGTCAGACAAAGAACAAGGCAAATTGTCAGGTACTTCTCTGAATTTATCAAGCTGCCTCCTTGCTGGTTCTGCCTCATCCTTAGAGCCAGGAAGTCTGAGCATCTGAATAGAGAAGTCCCTTACTATTGCTGTCAGAAGAGAATTAAAAATGTCATAAATTTCCTTGAGCTATCTCTTAATGATGATGCCTTTAAGGACTTCTGAGCAGTCAATAAAGAAGGAAATTATAATTATTGTTATTGATTGGTCTATTTTGCTCTCATCCCTCAGAATGAGGAAGTGGGGGGAAAAAAATGCAGAGGTTCTTTCTTGCTTCCTAATCTCAGCTGAACATACATTTGCAAATGTAGCTTTCCTGACTAGCAGTAGCAAGAATGAACCCTTATGTTTTGATTTGGGAGCCCACTGGGCTCTATTCAGATGGAAATTTGATTTCCATGGCTTACCCCTTGGGGAGCTGGAGCTGCTTCCGTGCCTCAACTGCAATGCAAGCTAATTACAGTTTGCCAGCCACTCATTTTTCTGGACTACTCCCATGGCAAGTGCCGAATTTTGGGCACATTTCCCCCCCACTTCTTCAATTTATCCTGCCTGTGGGTGATGTAGCATTGTGTAGTCACCACTGACTTCTTGGCTGTGCATACAGGATGAGAGGGTGGTGGGAGCTAAGGGGGCTGTGGCTGAAGGCAGCTGGGTGCTGCTGCGTGTCCTGGGTGTGACTTAGCTGCTGATGTAGGCAGGGTGACCAGGCAGCTCCTCCTGCTGCCATTCTGCTGTTAGCCATCATTATTGCTGGTGCAGTGCTGGTCTCAGCAGCTGCACACTCCCCACGTTTGTAAGGGGCTCTTCTCTTGGGGTTTTGGCATGTAGGGAGAATGCTTTGGTTTGCTCTTGCCTCTGCAGTGAGGCTTTGTCTGTTAGTGTCCTGCAGCAATGGACACAGCTGTGCTCTCATCCCAGGTGAGGCACCAACCTGCAAGCATCTCCTCACCTTCCTACCAAAATTCAGGCCTTTCCTGACCTTGTCCCTCACCAGGAGCCTGCCTACTCTTCGAAACTTGGAGAGAGTTGGTGTGGCACACAGCAACTCTTATTGTGTGTTCTAAAACCCTTCTCATGGATTACAGCACTTTGGATGGTTTAAATATTAAAATAAAAGGTTAGAAGGTAGGAATGGTGAGCAGGCTGCCTGGCCAGTGTGATAAGATAAAGCTGTGTGCCTCCAACCAGGCAAGTGCCACATTAAGTCTAATAGATTTGTAGAAACCAAGTTTATCAGTGAGCCTCAGTGTTTGTTTCTTCAGCATTTGAAGGATGTGGCTTTCTGCACATGGTCATAATTATCTTCAGAATGAAAAGGCAGCAGAGTCTTGCTCCTGCAGAAGGATGGTCAAGGTTTCAGCCAGGTGGGTATCCCAGGGCAGTCTCATACCTCTGGGTGTGTGGTTTGCTTGAATGAGGGCTGCTGATGCCTACTTGTGCCAAGAAGGAGCAAGGCTTTCAGTTCCTACAGTGCAAACCTTCAGACACGTGCATCAGTTTTTATTTAGAGAGATTCAGTCCCCATTCACTGTTCTAACAGGTACTAATTTTCTTTGTTTGGAGTCGTTTGGATTGGTTGTTGTTCCACAGATCTCTGTTCAGGAGTAGCAGAAGTGTCCATATAAACCCAGCTTAGCTGGCGTCAGCTGAGTCTTCATTGCTCTTACAACTGTTACCTGCACAGTCGCTTGGGGTGTAATTACCATCATAAGAACAAAGCATCTCCAGTGCTGTGTGCAAAGCAAAGTGCCTCTCTCTGGCTGTGCAGTGAGAGCTGCAGGTACAGATACACTTCCAGACCATGCAGAGGGGTCAGGAGGCACAGGCAGAAACACAGAGCAACCCTTGCCCCATATACTGCATGTTAGAGGCAGATGTTCTGCTCTGAATCAGCTGTGCAAGAGGTAAATCAATGGAAGGTTTTTCTACATCTTTTTTTTCTGAACTAAGTTTGGCCCCAGTGCAGCTTTGTGTGTTGTAATTTATGTTCACTTAGAACAGAGTCCAAATGTGCTGGGCAGGTTTGTGTTCTCAGGTGGCCTTCTGAGCCAGGAAAGGAACTCTGTCCCTGTCTGGCTGGTCAGGCTGTATGAGGAGCTTCCTCTGCAGCAGCTGGGATGGGAGGATGGGAATTGCCTCCATCACAGCCAGCCTGGTGCTGGTGTCTTTTACAGGATGTGCAGCACTGGCATTGCCTACTGCTTCCAAAAGGAAGAGAAAATCAGGTTGCCAGGAGAGTGTTCTCCATGGGGGCCACTCTTTCTTTCTTGGGCACTGATAACAACCCAGTTCCTTCTCATCAGAGAAGATGAATCCCAGTACTTTTTATTTTCATGGAGCCATTCCCATGCTTAGCCTTCAGTTTTGCTTCTCTCCCTTCTCCTTGCCTGATGATAGTGAGAGCAGAATTATAAAGCTGAGTTAGACCTTTCATTGAAAGAGGTGGTTAAAAATCAGCATTGCTGGTGGAGAAAGCAACCAGATCTGTATCCTCTTGCTTAGGGAATAACTCAGCAGATAAAGCTGTCTGTGTATCACCATCCACAGGCAAAATGAGGTGATCAGAGGTAGGCAGGAAACATTTCAAGTTTTCTTCTATCTTTCTGTTCTCACCAGCAGACTCAGGTTTTGGATTCTCACTGGTAATTGGCTAATAACTGTAATTTTCATCTTAAGAAGATAAGCTAGAAACTGCTGCTCAGCAAGGCCCTGCAACACAGCAATTGATCAATTCTTCATCACACTTGATGCATTCAGTTTACCACACACATTTCATTTGCAACTGGAGCTTAAAAAAAAAAACAAACCCACCACTAAAAACCTACTCAAGCAGTTTCAGATTGGAAAGCCATAACAGAAATTAGCACACAAATAAACTGCAGGCAATCAATTCATCATCTGCTACTTCGGTCTGCAGTGTGCAGGCATTGCTGAGCTGCTGGGGAGACTTGCAAAACTTGACTGTGTGAGACCTGACCAGTGCCAGGCTTTGGTCATTTCTGTGTTTGGGGGGTTTTGGGTAATTTAGAGGACAGGTAGATCTGCCTGGCATCTGCTAAAATCCTTCACGTGCACTGCTGAGGCTGTGTCTCAAATGCTGGGGGCAGTTTTGGGCTTGTCACTCCAAGAAGGACACTGAGGTGCTGGAGTGGTCCAGAAGGCAGTGTCTTTGGCCAGACCTCTGCTTATGGACTATAAAGAGATGGAAAGTGTCTTTTTTTTTTTTTTTTTACCTTCTGGGCAATAGTCTGACAGGAGCACTCAGCTGTCAGAGGGGGTTTCACAGGTGAGACTTCTGAAGTGGACGAGAAAGCTGCAAAGTCCCCAGCAGACACAGTTTACCTCCAGTCACCTGCTCCAGGCTCACTAAGGGAATGTAGGCATCTCCCTGCCAGCTTACTGGTCACAGTGGCTCTCCTGCCTTGGTGGGTTCCATGCTGTACAGAAAGGAAAATTGCTTCTTGTGGACTGTCAGAGCTGAGCTGCTCTGGACAAGTGCATTCAGTTGCTTCAGAGCTGGGGCAACCACTTTGCACTGCAGTGTGAGTTAAATATCCTCACTTGCCTCCCTCTCACCCTGTGTTCTTGGAGCAGTCTCTGTGCATAGAACCATGTCTGCCATGGATCAAGTTCAGAGATAAAAGGTTGTCAAAACCAGCATCATTGTGCCTCAGAACTCTGCAAGTCTGAGTCTTCATTCTGCTTTTGGACAAGCTGATGTGCAGTGGAATTCTTGTTCTTAGGTTAGAGCCTGGGTTGGTTTTTTTGGAGTCTCCTGCTTTGCTGCACTGCTGATGCTTGGCATGTGCTGGTCTCAGCAGATCAAAGCTCAGCTTTTCATCATCAGAGGTATGCAGCACAAAGGCTCATGCACAGCCCACTGCAGGCAGGTCTGTTTGTGGTTTTGCACCAGCAGACCCAATGTTCAGGCCTGCCCAGTGACTCAAGCTAGGGCTGCAGAACAACTGTTTTCCTCCTCCTCCTCCGCAGCCCCACAATTTACTCTCCTAGCTCCAACTTGCCCTATTTGACAGGAACTGCAACTCTGTTTTACTCTACATATTCCTTTCAAAGATGGGGGAAACAAAGGCCAAGGTCCACACTTGCTAGGAAGATCTTTGCTGGCTCTGTTTAGCCTCTCAGTGCTTCTCTGTCACACCCTGTAAAACTGTAGGGCAAGGATGAGTTTGGTTTCATCCTTTCTATTGTTTGCTGATCTCTGGTGCAGAAGCAAGCACTAAAATTCAGGCTATTTCCTTACAGAACATGTAGATGCAGCAGCATGGCTTAACATCAGTAACAACTAAATGGCTAAATCCCTGCAAACTGGGATAAAAGTTTGCTCCTAGGGATCCAGCAAACACACTCAAACCACTGAATTGTCTTAATTCTGAAAGAGCCTTGCAGCAGCACCGCAGGGCCAGGCTACCCTTTGGGTTATTTTGCTGTATCTGGAATGTTGAGGCTGTTCCAGAGACAGGCACAATGCAAAGCAGAGCTGGCCCAGCATGTGAGGACTTGAGGTATAAAAGGATTAACAGATGCTGAGGTTCTACATTTTCCTGCTACAACAGAAGTACAGACAGCACCCAGAGCAAAGCAGAAAGGAAAAGCTTGTGTGTAGGAGGCACAGAAAGACCCAGCTGTAACGCTGCTCTAGTAAATTCTGAGACTGTGGAACAGATGTTACCAGCACAAGGAAAACTGAGTGAGTAGAGGGCTTGGACTCACCACTCCAGAGAGGAAAGGGACTCCTTTAGGTCTAAAGCAAAGCAGTGACCTGAAATTAAAGGTCTTGGAGGTGGGAACTGTGGAGTCCTTTTGTTTGCAAACATGTCAAAGGGAAATATTCCAGTTCCTACGAAAATGTCTCTCTTTCTCTAGACTCAATTGCTTGTCATGTTCAAAGTGGTACTGTGGAGATTTTGCTGATGGAGACAAAAATGTCACCACTGCCATTTGAACCCAAGCTCTGTTCTCTTGGGACGTGCTCCTCAGGGCACTTGGGTCACTGGGTTTGCTCTCTCTGCTTTTGTTTTCCCTGCCTCTGCTGCCTTCACCATGAGGAACTGCTCTGTAAGGTGAACTCCTGTCTTTCAGTTTTGCATTCTGACTGCAGGATGCCAGATCCCAAATGCAGGTCTCCTGCAAGCCTCCCCCCTCCCATTACAAGCTGGAGGTTGCACAGCTCCTGTTGCTCTGGAGTTGGGAAGGCAGGGCATGCATACAGAATAAACAGACAGAAGAATGAAGTGTGTCCTGGCATGGCACTCACCCCAACCCTGATCACTCAGCATTAGCAGCACAGAGGCATTTTGGCAGAAGCAGTGCTGCAAAGAGGCTCAGTCTGATGCTTTTCATGATAATTCTCCTTATCTCTAAGCTACTGCTGCAGCATCTGCATGGGAACAGGCAGGGGGAGGCTGCTGAAGTCTCTCCATGGCCCCTCTGTAATGGGTGCATTTTCCTGCCCTCTCCCTCAGACCAGGCTGTCTCCTGTTATCTCCTGCACCCTACCAGCAGCCAGCTGAATGAATGACTCCCTGAGCCAGGCATCTGAAAGGCTCTGCAGCCATGGCACCACCATACCTGCTGGTATGGGCAGGATTAGTTCCAAAGTTAGTATGGTGTTTTAATTTTGATATCCAGGAACCTCACCACCATACTTCATTGTTAATAATAGGTTCTTTGCACGGTCATGAGAAACAGCACAGAGGAAAAAACAGAGGCAGCCTAGAACAGTTCAGAAACACCTGGCAATAACACAAGCATTAATTCAGCTAATTGCAGTTGGAAAGAGAATCTCATGGTCACTGTACTGCTACAGGGACTCAAGAAGCTTCTTTCTGCTTAAGGCAGCAGGCACTTAGAATGAGTTACAGAATTCTTACAGAGAGGCCTTTGAATATTTACTTGCCAAATACTATCTCCAGGTTCCTGGGGCTAAATTATAGTTTCCAGGCAGTACCCAAACACTTGAAGGGAGTTCTATCGGTGTCTTGATAGTTGTTGAAGACTTCTGGAGCTTCCCAGGCTCTAACAGGATGCTGGGAGGGAGGCAGACATTCTGACCTGATCCTGGTTCCTCTTGGGTGACTCTGTCCTTTCCAGGGCCCCCAGCCTGGGCAGAAGCCTTGTAGGTGTGCAGGCAGGCACAATGCTGTGCTGATGGCTGAGCCAGCTCATTGTGTGAAAGCACTTAATGATTATTCCTGGTAAAATAAGCAATTCCAGGTGTACAAGTCCAAAGCACCAGGGCTTGTTGTTATGCAGCAGGCTGGCTTGGAACTTAGCAGACAAAATGCTGCAAAGCAAATAAGGCCAAAGCATGGCAGTGTATGACAGCAGACAGCACACATGCAGTGGCAGAGGGAGAGCTCGTTGTGTTTACCTGTTCATCTGTCAATTCAGCCTGAGATCAATGGCTCTTTGGGCACAGAGCTTACCCCATCAGAGTGGCAGTTTGCCTAACTACATATTAGGTAGCATGGTCTTGCTAGTGCAGAACATGAGTGTGCAAACACATGAGGGTACCTTGTTTGCTGGAGAGAGGAGACTCAATGGCACCAAGCCTTTGTTTTCCTTCCCTGCAGTTGCTTCTCCCAAAAGCAGGAGGAGGGAGAGCAGAAAACATGTCTGGGCAAGCCAGGACACACTTAGGCCTATTTTAGCCTTCCACAACACTGGCAAGGTTTTGTTTTATCTTCACCAGTGAGAGTTTTCATTTGTCCTGGGAGGCAACTGCCCTGCCTCTGTTTTTGCACCCTCCCAGGCTGCAATTCCTCTTGGCTGTGATGCAAATCTGTTCCTGATCTGCCATTAGGGCCTCAGCGACTGAGATGGATCATACAGGGTAGGTCTGACTGCAAGTGGACATCTGAACCTGATAATTTCTGTATTTCTCTCAAAGTCATTTCTTGATATTAGTTACTTGTTCATTCTGACTCCTTGACTAGAGAGAGCACATCAAAGCCTAGTGTTTCTCTTTAATCAGGGACCAAAGCCATTAGCACTCTGATCACAGGACTGCAGCTTTCATATTTGCTTCTCAGGCCTATTCTTCATTTAAAATTCATTTAAAATCCTCTTTTAAGGCAGTAAAAATTACCTTACCTTTCTCAAGGCAAACCTTTTGGTTAGGATAGTCCATGGACTTGTGGATATTTACCAGGAATGATGCAGGGTTTTGTATAGAGGAAATATTTTATTTGCAATAATAATGCTCAGTGGTTTTATGTCACCAAAATGTCAAAGATTTCCCACAGCAGCAGGTTATTGTGGCTGTGATTCCAGGGGAAATGGCAGCCCAGCTCTTGGCAAAAGGCTCTGCAAGTAGTCATTAAGCTAAGTCTCCCTTCCCACGAGAGCAGGATCTAAGGAACTGAGGTGTGGAGATGGTGACAATCTGCTCTGCAGCCTTTTCATAAGGCAGCTGTGTGTATATACATCTATGTATAACAGCTGAAATAAGAGCTGATAATTTTTTTTTTTTTTTGCCAGATCAAGCAGGAGTTGGAGCTGTTAGAAAACAACATTAAGATTAAAGAGAATAAGCAAACCAATTAATCATTTCTTCTGGCCCATGTAAAGCTCTGTAAGACCCCCTTACACCATCAGGGGGGAAAAAAGCTCCTGCCTACAAAACAAAGCCTTGCTAAGGAGGAGAGAGACAGTAAGAAAAACAGACTGCCTGTGACTGCTGTCCCAAGGACTACCCTGAGCCAGGAACAAGGACCTAGGAGGCTTTTGGGCAGTGCAATAGAAGCAAATAATGCAGGAAGGGACTGAGAAAGGTCCACCCCCACTCAAGATACACCACAGTGCACAATCCCATTCTCCACAAGTGGAGAGTGAGTGAGAGCTGTAGAGAAGGTAGCACAGCTTGGGCTGTGCTCTTAGTTGAGTGCACATCTTTGAGCAGCTCCCACAAGTTCCCTAAAAACACTGCAAATTGTTACTCAGGGCCCCAGGTGCTGCCCCAGAAGAGTGTCTGCAGGGCCCCTCTGAGAAGGTTGGTTCTGAGCAATCTGCTCTTGCTCAAAACCAAGGAGAGCCTCATTCACACCCTTGTCTATTGTAAGGCTTGGCATGGATTTTACATGCTTGTTTTACTCCCTGCCTGCTAACAACTTGCCCCCGAGTATTTGGAATGACTATAAAGTGAATAGAGTGAGACACCATATGTGAGTCCTGGGCTGGTTTTTGGCTGATAAAAGTGCAAAGTAGAAGCTCTTTGTGAGATGATTGCATGGAAATGAGTTAAGGCAATTGCAGGGATAAGGCAGCAAAGCAGCAGCTTTGCCCATTAAGATTTTATCAAAATAATCCAAATGTTACAAAGGAGGAAAAAAAAAGTCGAAGGTTGGGCAGCAAAATCAAACTACTTAATCTGATCTCTGTCATTCTGAGATTGCGTGTTGAAGTTTTTTGTATGTGTGAGAGGTGCCTGGTGTGTGGTGGTGCATCAGAATGGTCACCTCTACACCTGCAGCCAAGCAGAAGAGTGTTTTGCTGCTGCACAGGTTCCTCAGGCAGACACATGCAAGTGGCAAGGGAAAGGATGGTGCTGTCCTTGATGCAGTTCTCCTCCTGACCCTTCATGCTATGAAACACACTGCAAACTTCCCAGCAGCAGGAGACAGAGGTGTTGAAGAATGGGATTGCCTGAAATGGGTGGCAGTGTTCAAACAATGCTCATGTCTGGGAGGAGAGAGAACGACTCCAAGAATGCTGCTCCGAGGAGCTGGTGGATCTGGCTGCCACTGGGGTCGCAGCAGAGCAGTGCCCCCAGCTAGGTCAGAGGTGATCAGTGCTGCTGTCCTCCTCATTTTCTGGGTTCCTGGCTAATGACCCTGATGTGCACAGATAGGAGATGCTTAAGCTCAGATGCTGCCAAAATCTTGGTGGTGTTGCTCAGTGGGGTGACAAATGTCTCTGCTGGAGTATGTTGACTGGCCACAGCTCAGCCTCTCACTGAAGTGTTTTTTCCATTGAAGTAATCACTGTGTGTTTTCAGGATTTATTTATTTTAGTCCAGAACTGCTGGAGTTAAGGCTTTGAGGGGCCTTAGAGTAGACTTCCAGTATCTGAAGGGGGCTACAGGAAGGCTGGGGAGGGACTATTGACAAGGGCTGGGAATGGCAGGACAAGGGGCAATGGTTTTGAACTGGCAGAGGGGAGACTGAAAGTGGATGTTAGGAGGAAGTTGTTTGCAGCGAGGGTGGTGAGACACTGGCACAGGTTGCCCAGGGAGGTTGTGGCTGCTCCCTCCCTGGAGGTGTTCAAGGCCAGGTTGGAGGAGACCTTGAGTGACCTGTGTTAGTGGGAGGTGTCCCTGCCTATGGCAGGAGGTTGGAACTGGATGATCCTCGAGGTCCCTTCCAGCCTTACCATTCTATGAGTTAATGGGAGAAAAGAAAAGGACAAAGCTCTGTACTTTGGAATTGAGAAACCCTTGGGCTGTGCCCTGAGGCTGCCCGAGGGAAACTGCCCAGACTAATGCTTTTATCTCCTGGGCTGATGGCTGGTAGAGGGGGGAAGAAGGGCAGCAGAAGTTGTTTTTCCCCTTTCTCTAAGTGCTTTTGCTAAACATAAAGAGGTTTTGTTTCCTTTCAGGGTGAAAGAATGGGGAAATAAGAGTCTGTATTTTCCAAGGCAGGGGAGAGCAGCCCTGTGCCTTGCTGCCCTCTGGGCAGCTCTGGGTTCAGATGTCAGACACCTGGGCAGATGGGACAGTTGTGGCCCTATTTTCCTCTCTCTGAAATCATTAGTTTGTTGGTCTGGAGGTGCTGGTGAAGTCGGGAGGTATCCCAGCTTGCATTTGCATTTTACTCACTAGCTCAGTAATGCTGTCAGACTAGGAAATGGGCTCCCACGGTGCAACTTGTTCTTGATCACCCGCACCAGCCTCTTCCCTTCATCTTATTTTCCCCCTTTCCTGAGGCAGGATTTGATATTGCTGAGCCACCCACCCGCAGGGTTTGCCTATTCCCTTCTCAGCTCCAGGTGAAGGGAGGTTCCCTAGGTGAGGTGTCCGACACCAGATGCTGCCTTCTCTACTCCCCATGTGAGGAGACTTAAAGCCACCCCTCTCTGTGCTCTCCTCTCCAAGAGCAGCCTGCTGCTTTTCACTCTCCTTGCAGGTCACACTGCCAGGGCCCTTGTTAGCTTTGCTCTCTTTTTGAGCTGCCTCTAATTTGTCCAGCTTTCTTTAAGGATAATGATCAAAATCAGCCATGGTGCTCCAGCTGTGCCCTCTCGAGTCCAAGTGCACAGGTCTAATGAGTCCCTGTGCTTTATGTGCACTACCCCAAGTCATAACTTTTATTCTTGCTAATTTTTCCTAATAACTCTGCACGCTGCAAGTCATTAGGAATGAGCACTGAGGCTAAGTCTGGCTACTTTTTAGGTTCTCAAATCATTCTGTCTTCACTTTTTGCTAAGTGTTGAATTTGTGTTTCTGTCTTTGTCCTTCTTTGGGTGTCAGAGGTTTCCCCTAAGTTTTTGAAGATAATTATTCATGATTCTGGTAATTATTTGGCTGTTACTGGAAGTGGACTCAGCAGTTACTGACAGCCTGCATACACTCACTAGTTGTCTCTCTTCCTTTTGTCCCTTATTTTCCTATTACCATCTTGGAATAAACTGTGCTAAATATCTGATGGCAATTAAACTTCTTTGGGAAGCTAAAGCAATCGAGACTTTGACTGCATCTGCATTGCCTCTGTCATTTTGCCTGCTCTCCTTCCTGCTAATGGACCTGCCCTGTCCTTTGCCTTGATAGCAGTGTTTGCCCTTTGTCCCACGAAGGCTCTGGAGGTCAGTTAGTGAAGTGCATTAGGCACCAGCCTGCTCTAATAAGGAAGGAGCCTGCCAGGAAGTGAGTGCCACTTCCAGAATGGCTTTTGCCAGTTTGTGGCACCCACGTTAAAGCCAGAGCTGATAATCTAGCAGCGACTAGCTAGCAGCGACGCAGTAGTGGCTCACTGCTGGGTAGCAGGGTGCTGTCTCTCCTGGGCACTGAAGGAAGGGCCAGTTGCTGTGGATTCGAATCTGCCAGCACAAGGAGCAAGTTAAGGCAGCAGAAACAACCTCAGCTCTGGGCTTGTCAGTACTGCCCATCAGGACTGTGTTCCAGTGGGTGCAAGGTGAAATACCTTGCTCTGTCCCAAGCACTGGCTGGTGCTCAGTCAGCTTCAAGGCACGGAGTGCTGTATCACCTCAGGACAAGTTAGATCCTTGCCTCTGCCTGGCTCTAACTAGCACCCTGTTGCTGCTCTCTGCTGTGGTTCTTAGCCAGACAGAGCAGGCTCTGTGACTAGCTACCTGGGCAGGGATGCCACACTGCTGTGTGGGTTAGCCGAGCCTGGTGCTAAGCTGTGTCCCTAAACATCACATCTGCGACTCTCAAATGCCTCCGGGGGTGGGGATTTCCAGCACCCAGCCGCAGGGTTGCCCCAGGCAGCCTTGCCGTCTGCCGCAAACACGGAGGCAGTAGCTGCGGCTTGCAGACGGTGATGTGAGCTGCCCCTGGAAGCGGTTCTGAGTGAAAGAGCTGAGATACCGCTTGTGCCAGTGCCCTTCCCCATGCTCTTTGCAGCCTTTCTCTTCCCCCAGCGTGTCCGCTTGGGATCGCAGGGCAGCCCGACGTGTGTGACCCGCGGGAGGCTCTGCACCAAACGCAGAGGTTCCTAAAGACCTTTTCTGGATCACTTCTGCCTTGGAGAGCACTGCGGTGCTGGTGCCTCGGTTGCCCTGTGGCTCTTGTGACTTGGATCAAGCTTTGTCCTACCCAGAGGGAACAACTGAAGCAGACTCTCTTGTCTTTGTAGCAAACACTTTCCTACAATGATGATGTTCTTACCTAGTGGTCTGTAGCAAAATGAAGAGCTCATTGTCTGCTGAAGAGGTGTGAACAAACCTCAGGGCAGAGGAGAGCTGACCCCAGTTTTTTCAAATATTCTTCTGTTGTGGGGTTTGGTTTGGTTCCCCCCACCTTGTCCCACCTGGCTGCCGGGGATTCAGCTCCCTGGCTGCCATCTGACCTCCGTGCCCACGAATGAATTACACATGCCTGTGTCCATGCTTGCTGGCACACAGGCTGCCCATTGCAGCACACTTAGTGCAGCACTGGCATCAGTACTGACAGCAAACAGCTAAAAGAGGGGCATGGCGATCTTGCACTCCACCTGCTGTACAACCCCCCCTCATTGTACATCCTCTTCTCCTCCTCTTGGTAGCCTTTTGTCTCCTGTGTCCTTTCCACTCAATTTTAGCTTGCCCTCTGCTTTCACCTCCATTACTGTGTCATACATGGGCAGTTGGCCATGTAACTTAATCATATCACTTCCTCCTGCTGTTTTACTTCAATCATCTCCATCCTTTCCCCACTGAGCTGACAAAGGTGCCTTCTCCTGGGCTGTGGGAAGCATGATCCAAACCGATGTGACAGTGTGAGGAGTTCTGCCTGCATAATTTCAGTAATGGTGCATGCAAGCAGTCACCTGGCTGGGGGTTGTTAATGAAATCGTCCTTGTTACAGCCTGACTTCATTCAGCTGTCTCAGAGGGACTGCTCACAGCATGAGCCCTGCTGCATCTCTGTCAGGAGCTCAGTAAAGATGCTAGGAAGGGGAATATGCAGAGAAATCATTTGAAATACAGCACTTAAGAGCAGTGATGCTGCTTGATGGTGTTCAGTCATTTCACAGAACATTAAGGGAAAAAACAGCCAAACCCAAACCCTAACATTTTCTTCTCTAATATTTTTCTGTTGCTCCCCATTGTTTCCTAGCATCTGTTAGGTAACTCCAAGGTCTCTAAATTTATTTCTTACTTTAAGGACTTCTTCTCTCAGAACTTTCTTCTCAGTGAGAAATCTCAACAAGTCACTCATTTAATAATGTAAGGTGCAGATGAGCCTGCTGCCACTGCTCCAGGCAGGTGGTACCAGAAGGGTGCTGAGCAAAGCACCCTCCTGCCCTTGGGTACAAGGCTGAGCACTGGCTCCCCTGGCAGGGGACATGCTTTCTGGTGTCAGTCCTTTCCAATCCAAATAAGAACATGATCACTGCCATGCGCACACAAGTGTGTGCTGAGGTCATCTGCTGGGTTTTGCTTAGGTGTGTCTCTGCTGAAAATATTTTGTTCTTTTGCAAAGTCACTTGGCAATATTTACATCAGTATGAGGCTTTNTGGAAGGGTGGTTGGGAGCCCCTCCTGGGGTCTCTGATTTCTGGGAGGGGAGTTGTGTGTCTGTATTACCTTAAACTTGTATATTTCTGTAAATATTCCTGTATATACTGTATATATTTGCTTGTACATTGTGCTGAGCTGTAAATAGAGCTTCATCTCTTAACTTCCAGCCGGCTGAGAGTCTAGTCTGGGTCATTTTAAAGTGTGGGGGGGCAGGGAACTCCCAAACCATCACACAAGGCATCTGCCGATTGATGGCTGTGAAAATGCAGCATATTTCATTTTTGTAGATGTAAATCCAGCTGCTAATGGCTTTCACAGGGTGAAGCTGCTGGCTGCAAGGTCAGGTCTTCAGACTCTGATGTGCAGACTTGCAGGAGAGCCACCTGGGCTCCTGCCTGTTTCATTACTGGTTATCAAGGGGCAAGGGGTGGGAGCTGAGGCACAGGAGGTTCCATGTGAACCTGAGGAAGAATATTTTCCCTGTGAGGGTGACAGAGCACTGGAAGAATCCAGGGATGTTGTGGAGTCTCCCTCTTTGGAGATATTCAAGAAGGAGGCCTTGAGTGACCTGTACTAGTGGGAGGTGTCCCTGCCTATGGCAGGGTATTGGAACTGGATGATCTGTGAGGTCCCTCCCACCCTTACCATTCTGTGATTCTATGCATGGTCTGGATATGTTCCTGTGTGATCTGCTCTGGTAGAGGGGCTGGACCAGATGAGCTTTGAGGTCCTTTCCAGCCCCTGACATTCTATGACTCTGATTCATTCTATCACTGCTCATAAGAAGTGATGTAAGCAAAATGGGTGCTGACCCTGGCTGGGTGTTCTGGGTCTGACCTGGGATACCACAGTCATTGGTGTCAGATGGAAGTGGTCTCAATGATCTCAAAGTCTTTCTCCACTCAATGAAAACTTCCATTGCCTGTTTCTAAAGCCAAGTCCCATGGCCTAACAGTTGACATTAATGTTGTTCTATTCATCTGTGCCTTCAAGTCAAATACAGAAACTAATGGAAGTGTTGTGTATGGCATGTTAATTGTGAGTGCTTGCCGAAGGCTGAATAGAGCACAGAGAGCAGGGAGTCATTAGGCTGAGTGATGTTGGGGCGCTGCAAACAGCAGGCAGCAGCAGCCCATCTCCTACAGGTGTCTGAGCCAATCGGTATGGAAGTGCTTGTTCCTTCCACTGTAGGACGAGTTCACTTGATTCCAACGTGTCTGTGTTTCACCCAGCTCTCCTGTGCTTCACACACCCACGGGGCAGGGCATCCCCTGTGGCTGCTGAGGTGGCCTGGGTTATGGGATCACTGCCCTGCTCCTCTGTGACTGTGAAGAATGAGCCAGGACTGGTCCCTCTTGGAGGTCCATGGCATGTTTGGCTGGCAGTGAAGGCAGGGAAAGCACATGGGATGTGTGCTGCTTGCCAGGCTGAGGTTTAACAAACCAGGCTGGCTGCATCCTCTTTCCTGAAGACTCACCAGGGTGCCCAGGGCAGAGCTGTGAGGAGATTCAGCATCTGTTTGGTGAGCTGCTGGCAGATGGGAACTGGGCCTCATCTGCATTTCCACAATGGCTTGAAAGAGCAAGAGAGAAGGGACCAGTTGTGTGGGAATTCCTGGGTACAGCAAGACCCTGTCAGAATCACACAAAACCAGGCAAGCAGCACTGTTGTGTTGTGTTGGCCACTCTATCCTCACAGAAAATTGACCTGGACACCCATTTGAGTGATCTTTAACAGGACAAATAGCTTCCATAAGCAGTACTACTGTAAATCAGAACCTTTCTTCCAGGTAGGAAAGGCCTGTGGGGTTCACTTCGACCTATAGGATCAACTAAAATCATTCATAACTGTGGAGCAGCTGAGAAGTGGGCCTGGAGTGCACGTCCTCCTGTGAGGCTCTGCAGGTCCAATCCTCTCTCATCAGCCTGTGCCACAGAGGCTTTAGATAAGCACTGGTGAGGAATAGCTGAGCAGTGAAAGCTGTTATCTCCCAGGACTGATAGTCACTGGTTTCCTGCTTGTTACCTCTCTGGCTGAGTCCCAGGCTTGCCTTTGCTGCTGCATGTTCTTTTCCTTCTCTTGTCCAGCAGGTGCTGTTGGATGGAGCAGACACAGCTCTTACAGACTGCTAGCTGGAATGATCTCCAAACCCCCTTTGAAGTCCTGTTCACATACAAATGAGACTTGCACAGTGGCGCAGGGCAGAGCAGCAGGTTAGCAGGCCTGAGAATGAGCAGCAGAGGTGGGTCAGTGAAAGCAGGCTATGCTGTCTGATGGCAAGGGGACTGTCCCCGCCCTAACCTGAGGAGCTCCTTCAGCACTGAGAAGGCAGCAGAGCAGCAGCTAAATTAATGCCCCTGAGCAGACCTCGTCTGGAGCCCTGCATGTGTGCTCAGATCCATGCAGGCAGAGGGAAGGGCTGTTAGGAGTAATCAGAGCAATGAAGAGCTTGCTCTGTAAGGAAAGGTAGTAAAATGAATTTGCTTAGCCCAGCAAAAGGGAGACTGAGGCTGATGGGTACCTGGTGGGGAGGGGAGCTCTGCAGGCTAAGGGAGAACATTGTGAGAACAGCCACTGTAGGGCAGTGTTCAGGGGGTGCGAAGTAGCAAATTTCTATCTTCTCAAAGACAAAGATCATGGGGACCTGAGCACAGAATCTCAGGGGGTTGATGGCTGTGTGGCCTGCAGAAACCCAGAGACACCTCCAGGTATGCTGGTTAGACTGAGAGCTGTAGCAGCCCCCTCTTTCCCTTGTGGATGGGACACCTGATGAACTTCCAGAGACTGAAACCAACTGTGGGGTGCAGAATCTCCCCCACAGGTCACTCGAGTAGATTTGATGAAGGGAAAATATCTGCATGTTACTGCAGCTACTGAAGCAGCAAAGATGGAAGAGTCTGGTCCAGGGGATCAGAGCTCTGCAGGTTGTGAGGTGTGACTCTTTCCCTCAGCCCTTGCAGACCTGGCTGAATGCCTATGGGTGTTCATGTTACTGTTTGCAGCACTTCACTTCTGGATAAAGTTTTGAGCAACATTACCTAGTTTGTTATTTTGACATCAATTACTGAATTATTGTTGGGGGAGGGTTTATGCATTTACCGCCTTCTCATAAATATCCTGAAGATAACAATGTCTGATGTGCAGACTCTGACTGTGAATAAATGAAGCTGGATTTATGAGCCTTGCCGTCTGCTCTGCCTCTGCTCCTTGGAGGGCTCTGTGCATGTGCAATGAGAGCTCTTCTTTCTCATTGTGGAATTTTATTGCCACTGTGTAACTGGGTTAATATAAGAAGTATAAATAGGGACAGGCATTTGCCTGGGAGATTGCTTTAATATGGAGAAGAGCATCTGAACTTCAAAAAAATATGAACTGAAGTGCAGGCTGTAGCTCTTACTCTGTAAATGGGAGCAGAAAGCATTGCAAGAGCTGAAGGAAGGGATGCAGCAGGTAGGAATTGGCCTCCAGGAAAGGCTAAAAAAGCAATTGGATATTGTATGCCGTCTTGCTCTGCTCTTAACTATGCTTCGGCAAACATCCTAAGGTGCTGCAGTTGCTTCCTCTCCCCTGCTGGTCTCCTGCACAGGCTTTCATAAAGTGAAAGGAAGGATGTAGGGAGCAAGAGCAGCTGGAGAAGTCAGAAATCATACAATGGTGAGACTGGAAGAGACCTTTGAGATTACAAATTTCAACCACTTGGCCAGAGCACACAATTCTGCCTCTGCTACTGAATTGCTACCACTGAGCCACGTCCCTAAGAAGAATGGGTGTTTTGCCTTCTAATGTTTCTTCTTCTTTCTGGTGCATGCTATCTTGCAGGTAGGCTGAGACCCAGGAAAGAAAATGTCCTACTTTTAAAGGAAGAAACAATACTGGGTCACACAGTACCTGTTTTAGTGAAGATAAGATAAATCCTGGGGCTCTCCTGTGTACAAACAACAGTCCTTGTTTGTCCCTGTGCCATCTTCTCATCCTTTACTTCAAGGGTGTTTTAATAGCACAGAGTCCACAAGGATGCAGGCAATGTCCATGCACATGAATGAAGGGAAGACAGAAAGCTGTTGTCAGCACGTGGGGATGGAGCCAGCACAGCTGTACCTAAACAGATAGCAGCTGAGGTGGCCACCAAAAGAGGGAACAGCTGGAAAACCTGGAAAAGAGGTTCAAAAGAGGACAGAAGCAAACTGGCTTAACTGAGAGAAACAGGTGCTGGAGAGTGAGATTGCCTTGCAGGCTGCAAGAGCCCTTGGCAGGGGATGCCCCTGGGCAAGGAAAGAGGATGTAGGTGTTTGTGCTTCATGTAGCTTGGTGGAAAGACCTTTCCAGCAACTCTGCAGCGTTTGGGCTTCAGCAGCAAAAAACCATGGGGAAGGCACAATGGGCTTCTGGTGCTTCTCCTTCAGAGCAGAAAGGGCTGATGGAAACCAGCACAAGGTTGCCGCTGCTGCTACCAAAGGGCAAATTTGCTCTTGGTCCTGGGCAGATTCCTTCCTGTTGCCCACAGCAGGGCTTGTTATGGTGTTCTGGAGGAGTGCAGAGGCAGGCTGGTGCTAGGGCTCAGTATTTTGGAGCAACTTGTTCTCTGTGCGTTACAGTAGAGGATAACCTCATCAATGTTTACAAATAGGAGGCTGGAGCCAGGCTCTGCTGGGTGATGCCCAAAGGCAAGACAGGGAGCAACGGTGGAAGCTGAGGCATAGGAAGCTTCATTTAAACGTGAGGAGGAATCTTTTCAGTGTGAGGGTGACAGAACCCTGGAACAGGCTGCCTGGGAGGTTGTGGAGTCTCCCTCTCTGGAGATATCTGAGATCTGTTTGGATGTGTTCCTGTGTGACCTGGTACAGGAGACCCTGGTTGGACTGGATGAGCTTTCAGGGTCCCTTCCAGCCCCTGACACTATATGATAACCTTCTATTTTAATTTCCAGAGTTAACAGCCCCACTTTCTTTTGACTCTGAGTGTGAGAGGGCAACAGGTGCTCTGAACATGAGAGGCATTTTGTGGGGAAGGTTAAAGCCTCACTTGTCTGCAGAGCTGATTCCTTGTTCCTCTCTGCCGAGGCCACCTTTGCTGCTCAGTGGTGCTAGCCCATGAGTTCCTGCTGTGGTCTGTTCCCTGTGGCATGCAGGCAGATTTATGGCTGTGAAGTCTCCTGAGCCTCACCCAAGTGTATTGATGACTTTGCTGCTTAAAGTGCTTTACCAAATCAGGAAATAAACGTTGGGCTCTATTAAAAGAGCATCATTAAAAATTGACTCACACTAACTGTTGGCTCCAGGACTGTGTGTGGAGTTCAGGTGTGATGGATTGTTTGGCTGGATGAAAACTATAAAAAACCAGGAGAGACTTATGATGATAAAAAGCTTTCATGGGTTTTTTTTTTGTTAGGTGGCTACATTATCAATTCTTATATTGAGCCAACTACTGCTTGTATTTCTTCTCTGCATATTTTATTGACTTCTTTGTGACCAATTGTAAAAGGAGAGCAATATTTGTGTGATAGTGAGGAAATATTATTACATTCAGAATCAAAACATGTTCATAAAACTTCAGAAGCCAGAAATCAAACACTTGCTTTAGTTATGTCTTTAATATGACTTAATCACTCCAGAATTTAGAAAGCTGTGATAAATCTTGCTGCTATAAAAACAGAAGGGAAATGTTCTTGCCTTTTCTCACATTAGCAATTAAAACATTCAGATGGTGAATGTTAAGGCTTTTTTTGCAATAGTTTGATTTTGGCCAAAGGAATGGGGAAAAAAATTTGCAACAGGCTGGTCTTGATGTCTTTATAATGGAAATGGGTTTGGGGGCAGCTGTTATGGTACAGAATTGAGCCAAACTCTGCTCTCCTTATGACTGGACTATTCCCAGTGACGAGAGAGCTGCACAGGACCAGCAGCCCAGATTTTAACATGGTAGGACAGGGTCCATAAGGTGAGAGCCCCATTTAGGAAACTAGATCAAATGGAAGAGTGTGTCTGATGTCAAATCAAAACCCTACTGGTTGAGCAGGAAACAGATGTGCAAAAGGACTGCTGGAAATGTAAATTTCTGCCTTGTTGCCATTAGAGATGAATCAAGAGCTGCTTTTCTACCCCCTTCCTCTGCAGGAGGCAAAATGTCTCAGCTCCAGGTGCTGCCCAGGAAAAGGCCAAGTAGGGGTTGGAGACTGGAAGCAGCAGATGTTGGGACAAGCTGGGGGAGGAAAACGGACCTGGGGTGGTACAACAGCAGCAGAACCTCTCTCTGGAGCCCTCTGTGCAATTATCAGGTCAAGAGGAACAGAGCAGTGGGCAAATGCCCCTCTGCTATGAGACAGGCTGTATGGTGGCAGGGGCAGGGCAGTGCTAGCTGGAGGCTTGTTCCTTTCGCTCCAGCCCCTTCCCACAGCACAGCAGTGTGTGCAGCAAGCAACACTCTGGTGGTGGCACAGCATGTCCAGCAGGCTGCCCCTGCCAGAGAGCAGCATGGCTGCACAAACAGGAGGACAGGACATCTTTCTGGTGTGCCAGCACCAAGTGGCCTGGAAACGAGTTTCAGAGCAGTGTGCTAGGAAGAATGAAATTCCACTTACTGGCTGCTCTCTCTAGTTTTGCATCCCTGTTCTGTCCTTGCTTCACTGCTCTACCTCACCAAGAGCCAGTCCTAAGAGAAGCCAGAGCAGGGCAGGAATTCCTGTGCTAGCAGAACTGAAAGCAAAAGGGGAAAACTGTAGGCAGATAAATGCAAAGCTTCTGGCTGGCAGTCTTGTGCCTCAGGTGGTGTGAGACCTGAGAGGCCAGTTCTGAGCAGTGGGTGCCCTGCAGAAGCTGCTGTGCCCCGGTGCTGTCACAACCAGCAGCTTCCTCCTCCACAACCTCACCTGGACCTGCAATGAATCCCCACATGCAGAGAAGCTTTCTGGACCTTTATTTTCCAGTCCTCTGAATTACAGGCTGGTGGCAAAATCCTGCTGATAAAATCTTCCAGAATCTTTATCAGAGCTTCACAAATCAATAACTTGTTGGGTCCACTCGAACTCTCTCACAAAACACATCACTAGAGGTCACCAGAAAGAAGCAAAACTTTGTATTGAATCTGGAAGGCTTAGAAACTTAGACAGTGGTTTCCAGCTTGTCTTTTGCAGGGGATAATTTAGTTTTCAAAAAGCAAGATGAATTATTGTTCTCACAGGCACCAGGTATTTCCTGCTAATGAAAATGCTGTTAGAGAAGGCCCACGTTAAAAAAGGGGGGTGGGGGGAAGCCTCGTGTGGGGTTTGTTGCTGACATAATTGCATGCTGATACTCAAAAGGCAGCGTGAGTGGAAATGTGACTCCAAGCTGAAATCAGATGCTTGCTTTTATGGTGTAGCAACCTGCATTAGGACAGTGGCTAATATGTGTGAGGTCTAATTTTTAACCTGGCTTAAAGCAGCAATGCTTTGGGTTTGGTGGGAAAAAAACAAACCCACTGCAGTATATTTATGTTTGTAGAAATGTGGATTACCTCTCTCCAGAATTTGTTCCAGCTCTGTGCTTGCATATCTTGTAAAGTATATTGCCTGAGGTGGTGAGAGGTTTCTGCAAGGCTGCTTGAAAGGGCAGCTTGCTCAGGTGGAAAGAAGGGTATTTTGGTGTCCTTTGGGAGAAAGGAACAAAGATAGTACGGGTGGGGTTCCGTGGGGATTGGAGGAAGGGTTTGGCTCTGCACTGGTTTGTTGCTCCTCTGTCTGCTCTCAGTGCTGAGCAGGGGCGAGGGTCCCTGGGAATGCTCAACCTGCCTGGAAGCAGCCAAACACCTCCTTTACCAGCACACAGATATTGCTGTGCTGGGCAGAGGTAAGGTTTCCCTGGGAATATTCAGGCAACCCGAGAGCAGTTAAGCAGCACCTCCTTTACCAGCACACAAATACTGCTGTGTTGCTCCAGCTGCTTGATGCCTGCCAGGGGACAAGCCAGTGTCTGCAGCAGTGTTTGGAGGTATTGGGAGCAGAGATCTGCCCACCCTGGGCAAGCTGCATAGCTCAGAGTCCTGCCACTGCACATTCATGCATACCTGGACCTGAGTAAGGCATTTGACTCTGTCCCACATGACATCCTGATCACCAAACTGGAAACACATGGACTGGATGTGTGGAGCACTGCTGGATAAGGAACTGGCTGGATGGTGGCACACAGAGAGTGGTGATCAAGGGCACCTGGAGACCAGTGCCAAGTGGTGTGTCTCAGGGGTCAGTGCTGGCACCAGCACTGTTTAACATCTTTGTCAGTGCCATGGACAGAGGAATCAGTGCAGCCTCAGCAGGTGTGCAGATGGCACCAAGCTGTGTGGCACAGTCACTTGCTAGAGGGCAGGAATCCATCCAGAGGGACCTGGACAGGCTGCAGAGGAGGGCCCAGGCCAACCTCAGGACATTCAACAAGGCCAAGGGTAAGGTCCTGCACCTGGGTAGGCACAATCCCAAGCACAGCTCCAGGCTGCGTGGGGAATGGCTGAGAGCAGCCCTGAGGAACAGGCCCTGGGGGTGTGGGTTGAGGAAAAGCTCAAGATGAGGCTGCAGTGTGAGTGCAGTGTGGGCAGCAGGGCAAGGGAGGGCATTCTGTCCCTTTGCTCTGCTCTCCTCAGACCCCAGCTGCAGTCCTGGGTGCAGTTCTGGAGCCCTCAGCACAGGAAGAACATGGAAGTGTTTGAGCCAGTCCAGAGGAGGTCACAAAGATGTTCAGAGGGCTGCAGCAGCTCTGCTATGCGGACAGGGTTCTGCAGCCTGGAGAAGAGAAGGCTGCCAGGAGACCTTGGAGTGGCCTTGCAGGATCTGAAGGGGGCTACAGGAAGGCTGGGGAGGGACTATTGATAAGGGGCAATGGGTTTGAAGTGTCAGAGGGGAGCTTGAAAGTGGATGTTAGGAGGAAGTTGTTTGCAGTGAGGGTGGTGAGACACTAGCACAGGTTGCCCAGGGAGGCTGGGGATGACAGAAGATCAGAGATCACATTCTGTGCTTCTGTTGTCCACAACCTCCCTGGAGGTGTTCAGGACCAGACTGGATGAGGCCTTGAGTGACCTGTTCTAGTGGGAGGTGTCCCTGCCTATGGCACATGGGGGTCAGAACTGGCTGAGGTCTTTTCCAACCTAAGCCATTCTATAAGCCTGTATTCTGTGTGCTTGGTCTTGCCCTCCTCCTGCCTGGCTAAAATGGACACAGTTTCCCTCTCTCTTCTTGAGTAGATGTTTCATAACTAATATAAGAGCTCAGGAAGTGTACCTGTCCCTGGCACTGATTTAGCTTTTATGCAGTGCCTTTTCCCCAGTGGATGCCAAACTGCACTCTTCAGGTGAGACTGTACAGAGCAATGATTTCTGCCAGGAAGGAAACCCATGGCAGCAGCTGCACAGCACACATCAGGGCTAGACAGAGCTTCAGCAAATGAAGGTGGCTTTAAGCAGCAGGAATAATCTTGTGGCCTTGAAGCTGTTAGATATTGCTATGGAGCAAGGTGCAGAGCAGACTTTCTCACCTCCAGCTGCCTGCCCTGGATGGAGGAGGAGGAGTGCCTGGCTAGTCCTTGCTCATGCCCTCTGATACTGGGGAAACAGAGGTCTGCAGGCATCTTTGATAGGCTGAGGTATTTTTTTAAGTTATGAGGGCTTTTAAGACATGGGATTTCAGTTCATGTAAGAGTGCAGCAGCCCCCAGCCCCTCATACAGAATTCACTCAAATAGATCCCTGTTTGGCTGTGTGCCAGCAGGAACCTGCTGCCTGCAGCTCCAGGGCCCTCATCAGAACCTCCTGAATCACAGACATCTGAGTTGGAAAAGCCCCTCAGGATCACCAAGTCACCTTTAAATTAGACTCCTTTGCCTTCAGGAAAGTGTGGGTTGTGTTTTGTTGTGGTTTGTGTTTTTAAATTTTTTTTTGCAAAGCAAAACTTAGGTTCACTTGATCTTGCTCTCTCTGTGCAAAACATTATCCCCTTCCCTTATGCCTGCTCTTAAGCCTCAACCCATAGAGGCTGCAGGATGCTCTGTGGATTTGTTTGCAGGAAAGGGCATTTGGTTAAAAAACCCCAAACAGCTGAAAATCACTGTTAGAACATTGCCTCAGAAGAACAAATGAACATAAATCTCTGCTTTCTGCATTGCTGGGGACTCACAAACAAGTGCCATTACTAATACTGAAATTTACTGCCCCTTTTACTGAGTTTGTTCCTTCTTCTGCAAAATGCATGCCGAGGGCAGAGCCACTCAGGAGCTAAGCATGGGTGGGTTTGTATGCTGGTAATGAAGCTTCAGGTGGAGGTGGTGTAGTGGAGGGGTAATTAATTAATGTGAGATGATTTTTCAAAGATTAATATTGTTTATTAACATTCAATATTCAGAACTCCCCTCACCCCCAACTAACTTTAATAATAATTGGTTCTTTGCATGGTCATGGAGACTTTATACAGGTAATAACAGGATCTAGAAATAACTGCTACTAATATATGACACTGATTGAACTGGCAGAGAAGGTTACTGCAGTCAGTGCACTGCCTGCAGTCAGTACTCCTCTTGCCCACTGCTCAGGGAGCTCCTTTCTGCTCATGGCAGAAGGCAGTGGTGAGTTACAAGAGGCTGAAGTAGTTACTCACACAATATCATCTCCCAACTGGCAGGGCTGGCTACAGCTTCGGATGGTACCCAGATGCTGTCAGGGAATTCTGTTACTGTCTTGTCAGCTGCTGAGGCTTCTGATTCTTCCCAGGCTGCTGGGGAAAGGAGGCAGACATCTCTGACCTGGTCCTGGCTCTCTGGATGCTCTGTGTATCTCCAGCACTTCCCATCTTGGCAGGAGGCTCTCAGGTGCAGGCAGGATGCAGTGCCATGTGCAGTCTGGGCATGGTGCCACACTGGCTGTGCAGGCTGATCACCTGCAGGCATTTAGAGCCTGCTCCTGGGAAACTCTCGGCAGGCAGTTTCCAGGCAGATCAGGATGCAATGGGGAAGTAGGAAGCACAGATACAAGGGCAGAGCACAGATGTGACAGCAGAGCACACTGTGTCACCTGCTCATCTCCTTTTATCCATACAGCCTGAGAGCAATGTGCCTTTGGACACAGAACAGCCAGTCAGTGGCTGTGAGCCAAGCCTGACCATGTCAGCTGAAGCCATAGTTTTGCTTTGCCCTCTTTAGGGCTGCACACAGCCTTGCACAAGGCAGGCACAAGCTGAGCCTCTGTATCTTGTTTGCCACAGGATGCAAACAAGTCTGGGCAGGCCACAGTTGTCAGGCTCAGTGGCTCCAGGTGCTTTGTCCTCTTTCCTGCAGTTGCTTCTCCTCATAGCAGAGGGAGGGGGAGCAGAAGAACATGGCTGGGCAAGGCAGGACATGTGTAAGCCTATTTTGGCCTGCTCAGGCCTACCATGACAGATGGGCAAGCTTTGAGGGGGTCTGTGCTATTTCTTGGAAAGGGGGGCAGTGGGGTGGTGGTGCACTGGGGGTCTGGTTTTGAGCAGGGCTCCATGTATTGGTGAGTAGAGCCATCAGTGGGGCTGCCTGGTTGGCGCCGTGTCGGAACCACTTTGACTGTTCAGCCACGGAGGGAATGCATCTCCTGCCCATCACAACTATGTGCACCTTTGAAGGAGGCCCACAGGTGGGAGAGTGACACTGCAGCCCTTATTCTGAGATGTGCTTAATTTCTAATAGAAAGTGAAACAGTTCAAATAAGAGATCTAAAGAGATTCTCTGCGGCGGGATCGATAGAGCAATTCTGAGGGCACTTGTCTGTGACAGAAGAGATTGATCCGGCTCCTCTGTCCTGAAACACAACATCTTCCCTGTCAGAAGTGATTAACAAAACATCAGACTATCAGTTAGCACTTGGGGTTTTTCCTGGTTCTGTCTCGGCAGGGAAGTAAATTGTTAATTGTTTTCAATCGGTAAAGCAATCGGAGAGGGAAAAACCTTCCTGTGCGGATCAGCAGCAGCTGCTCCACCTGAGGTGGGCTGGCTTTGGGTCTGGAAGCTGTTGTGTGGATCATCACAGCGAGCCCTTGATGGAATTTGGAGACAGAATCCCACTTAATGGGTGGCTTTGTACCACTTAGCTTTGTCACCATCGGCATTTTTCTCAAAGTACTTCTGCAGTGCTCATTTTAGGCGTAACTGCACAAAGCACTGCTCCTGCTGATGGCCAAAATGCTGCTTCCCCTGCTGGTGTACAGAGGTGTCCCTCCCTGCCACCTGTTGCAGGGTTGTGATGGTTCAGTTTTCCATGCAATTTAGCTCCTTACCATATATTGCTACTTAAGTGGTTTGTAAAGGCTGTCAAAAGCTGTACTTTAACCCCTCATGCTGACTGACTGACAGGTTTTAGGTCTGAGAAACCTCACCAAAGGGTCCTTCAGAAAGCCTCAGCTACCAGCCTTCAGGGGATGGCTTCTCATCAAACCTGATTAAACCAAGCCAAAATAAAGTTGTCTGCTTCCATGATCTTAAGTAAAATCCAATACCAGCACAAACCCCAGACTTTGGCATACAGCTTCACCCCCCCCCC
>VWYK01065785.1:0-25266 GCA_013399775.1 Semnornis frantzii | reverse complement strand
CAAAGGAAAGGAAAAGGTCACATCCTGGGACATTCCTCACATTTACACTCACTACAGAGCTGCTGGTGCAGGCAGTCCTGAGAATCCTCCTCTCTCTCTCAGCTCCTAGATTTTTCTTTTCCTGTAGACTTTGTGCCTTCTGAGACAAATGAACCATAACTTGATCATCTGTTTAATACAAAATAGAATAATGAAGAGGAGGAAAGACTGCAGGTCCAGCAAGGGAAATGCTTTTACTTATTGGTGTAATGGGTATCATGGCAAATGCCAGAGCTGCCGAGGCATTAGCAAGATACTTCTTGAGGGATCATTTACTGAAGCTGTCAACAGAGAAAGCTGTCCAGGGACAGCTGAGTGGTAAAATGCTCCAGCTCCTGCAGGAGATGCATGACATTATGGTGTGCAGACAAATTGCTATCCATCCTGTGTGAACAGAACAGGGGAATCAGATAAACTTGGTCTCAATCGATCAATTAATATAAACCCAGCAAAAGGAGCAGAGGAGGCTACCACAATCCCTCAACTGTATTAGGCAATCAGTTGGGTTTTTTGCCTTCAATATGCAGAACGTTCCCTTTCAGCTCCCCGTGGATGCCATGCAGCATGAACACAGCAATCAGAATGGTAGATGTCAGAATAATCAAAATAACTTGTGTCAGGAAGAGGCAAAGGAGTGCACACATTCATTAAGGCAATCTCCTAAGATCTCCACACACAAAACTCTTCCCAGAAGAGCTGCACAAACCCTTGGATGTGCCTACATGTGGCTCTGCTGCCCCTTCAAAGGCAGAGCAAAAACATTATTCACACCAACCCACTTAGCTTTTAACATAAATGATCTTGACTTAGTGTGAGTCTGAGCATTTTGCCCTCAAAGGTCAAACACACAACCTTGAAGAAAACTTAAGATCATGCATCAAACAAAACATGGTCACTTGTGCTGCCCATCCAGCACCCAGCTGATGCCTGGAGCACCAGCAATGCCCCACACTAAACCTCCAGCTCTGACGGTGCAAGAAGTGCTCCATCCAGAGGAGAGTAAGCAAGGAGCCAGGAAAAAACAGCAACTGTCCAAGGTAACAAAGCTGTAGACAAAAATCAGACCAAGCACTAATCTGGCTGTCTTGAGAACTTTTCCCAATTTATTCCAAGAGGGACACCACAAACCCAGGGGAAAGATAAACTTCAGGACACTTCTCACAGTCTTCACAGCCATTGGAAGTAGCAACTCTAGGTCACAAAAAAATAGCAGTGAAAGTGCCATTGCCAAAGTCAGAGAAGTTTCATTATGCTGGGAAGGAGTAGGAACAGAAATAGAAGCTGTCTTTAACCAAGCTAGTGTGGGAAGGACCTTTCTGTCTTCTCTTCAGCTATGTTTTTATGATAAAGCAGAGTGCTTTGGAAGTGAATGGATTCTTTCCTAATTGAATTCAAAGGGGATTTTGGGGAAATTCCCCAAGTATTGGTCATCTACAGTATGTTAAGTAGTGTAAAACCCACTAGAAGTGCTTCCTGTCCTCTTCATGGCCCTAGCCCTTTGATCTCCGAGTTTGCAAGGAGGATGGGGAGAGCACCTCAGCACTTCTGTTGCACTGCTCTGTGCTGGATGGGTTTTGTTTCAGCTTGGGCTTGTGCAGCAGTTAATGGGGCTGCCTGGTGACTCATGAGGCCTCCTACAGATCTCAGCTGCACAGAAGGATTTCCTGTGTGACCTTGAGCCTCCATCCCATCTGCAGAGCAGAATGCTGGTGCTGCCTCTCTGCAGCAATCTGTCTTGTCAGTTGAGGAACAAACACTGATTTGTCTTGACTGCTCGCAGCTCCTATCGATTGCACAGGAAGTTAGATGTATCCAATGCTTCTCTGGATTTGGCATTTGCAGACAAAATAACTTTGAGGAACTGGACTATTAAAGCAAGCATTTTGGCCATGAATTTCCTCTATTGTTGCGAGAGTGTCTAATAAAATGATCTTCAATTTTAGCACAGCACAGAGTCATAAATAGCTGTTAAGGAGGCCAAACATTTGGCATGTCACTTGGAAACAGATAAATCCCAGAGAGATGCAGTAGAAAGGCAGCCCTCTCACACCTAACCTATTTTGTAGGGCTGTGTAGCTCTGAAAACAATCATTAATTTTCACCAGAAGGTTAAAAGGCAAATGTGTGAGGCAGCAAGAGGCTGCCTGGGGGAGCAGTGGAGTCGCCATCCCTGGAGGCATTCAAAATATGTATAGACATGGCTTAGTGGGCATGGGTTGATGGTTGGACTTGATGACCTTAGAGGTCTTTTCCAACCATAATGATTCTGTGAGCTAAAAATGATTTCCCTGCCAAATGTCCAAGCCCCACAGTCTAGCAGTGACATAATGATGCTGCTCAGGAAAGGCACAAACACCTTTGGTATAGGGCCACAGACGTTCCCTCAACCCCAGAGTGCAGCAGGCACCTGACTGTGCCTCCTGTGTGAAAGGACTGCTCCTGCAGGCAGCACACAGCCTCTTGGGCCTGCAGATAAAAAGGAGCAGAACAGAAAAGTTATCAGCAGACAGAAATAATTGTACAAGCCCAGCTACAAGACTGGCTTTGGCAGCACACCTGATCAGATTCCACTCCCAGTTCAAACAATAGGAGCTGGCTTAATTCCAGGCAGTGAGGCCAGTGGGCTTACTTGGTGTTGGCAACAACTGAAATAAGAGGAAAACAAAATACTAACCTGTAACCAGCTTTTGATAATTAAAAATAATCCAAGCAGAGGAGTGTGCTGTGCAGGCTGGTCCCCTGGGAGCTGTTACTGATGTTGCCATGGCCAGGAAGTCTTGGGTTTACCCCTGTAGGAAAGCATCCAGCAGGGTATTGTTTGCACAGTGCTGTCGATGTCTGTTGCGCCTTGCAGAGAGTGAAGCCATGGAGCCAGAATGATCACAGTGCAATTTCTGAAGTCACAGGACTGTCTCTGACCAAACCACGGCCTGAGAGCCTGATTCCTGCAAGCTGTTTCTAGGCCTTGGGGCTTCCCTGGGGATTGCCACACTACTCTTGTGCTCACTGATTCGGAGGGCTGCAGGAGCCCTGGAGGGTTGCTGGGAACTTGAGAGGCATGTTGGAGGTCTGACCAAGGTGTGAGGGGGTTTGTTGTCTGCAGCAGATACCTGGGAAAGATCCTGAACAGTTTCAGTTATTACTTTTGAAATACTCATGGGGAAACACATCCTCAGCTGCAGCAGAGGTTTGCTTACAGCGTGGGAAGTCCATGGCACGCAGACATGGCCACTGAGGCTTGTGGTGAGGCCATGGGTTGCACACAAAGCAGACTCTGTACTCTCACCTTCCTGTCACTCTTCTGGTGACTGCCAGACCAGGGCTCATAAAGCTGTAAGGCATGCTGAATAGTTTTTGCCATGCTAGACTCTTCTCACTCACTTCCTTAAAGCAAACTGGGGAGGAACTCTTTTCAAGGGCACGTAGCTGTGGAGGGACTGCTCACAAAGGTGTGTAGCACTAGCACCAGGGGCACTGCTTTTGAAGTAATGAGTTCTTCAGCCTGAGGCTGCTGGAACAGGGGAGCAGGTTTCCCAGGGAGGTGATGGAGACCCCAGCCCTAGAGACATTCAAAGCCAGGCTTGAGTTTGCCAGTCTGGGTAACTAGCTGGTGATGTTCCTGCTTACTGCAGAGGGGCTGGGCTACATGACCTGTAAAGGACTCTTCCAACCCTGTGCGTTCTGTGGCTCTATTCTATGACTCCTTTGAGACTGGACTGCTGCCTGTAAGCACCTGGCCTTCCCCTGGCAGTATCCTCTGTCTTCAACTCTCTCTTCGCTTCAAGATATGCCTGTTTTTTTTTCTTCTGAGTTTCAGACTTGAGGGAAATCCATAGGTATGAGATTGCAAGTGATTAATTGCAATTGGTTTTACTATGTGTACCACCTTGCAGTGAAGCTCCAGAGGATTTCATGAGCTTTGAGGGAGGCTCTAGAGGAAGCTCATACCCAAATTAAAAGCTTTTTCAATTGTCTGTTATGAAAAGACTCCAGAGGGGCTGGGGAGCAATTCCATCTTGATAGTACCTATCTATTTTAAGATAAACACTTGTGTCTAAAATAGCTCTGTCAGAAACCTATTGTCTTTTCCTCTGGATTGACTTATTTACAGAATTTCATCTGAGAGCAGCCTGACAAGCTCTGTGTTGTGTCAGCCCTCCCACACCTGTGATTCACTGGATTGCTTTTCTTCCTGATCCTTTACTTCATCTTAGCAGAGAGCAGCTAAAGATGTTCTAGATAACCCTTCATGTTCCTTACCCACAGGAAATGATGCAAAACCCCCAAATAGTGAGAATATCTTCACTCCCTGGGAGCTTCCTTCCCTAAAATAAGACTGTGGAAGATGATCAAGTTCTTCCTTGGTCTTTAAAGAGCTTTATCAGCTTCTCTTTTTTAACAAGGCATCTGCAGAAAGCCATTTGGCCAGACATGCCTTATTCAGATTCTCCTGGGACTTGCTGGTTTGGTAAGAGCACAGAAAGTAAACAGCAAACGATTCCGTGACTGTCCTCAACATGCCACCAAGCCAGCTGCTGGAATGGGAGTGTTTTGGGAGCAGTTTGGCTCCAAGCTTACACTGGAAAGCCAACTGCCCTCATAAGCCCTTCTGCATCATCTCGGAGGCAGTGAGCTACTCCTCGACTCTTGTTCTGTGCTCCCAGTGTAATACATAGGTCTGTGCTCTTAGCTTCAGTGACAGAAGCAGGGTGGAAAACAGTTCCTTCGTTACGGGGAGTTAAAGGGTCGCTTCCCCTTGGTGGAAAGCTTCTTCTGTCATATAAGTAGCTGCTGCACTCCATAAAACTGGCAACCCTTCAAAGGCCTCAGAAATTAAAGGCATTGTTTGCAGATAAAGGCTAAAAGGTCATTTGCCTCCTGCTTAGTCTTACAAACCTTTCCGCTGACCCTTTGATATTAAAATGAAGAGTGCTTTAAATTCCTTTATCTTCACATCCCTAACGAGCGCTGCCTGACAATCACTTTTAAGGACTATCAGAAACTCTGCTGGAGTTAAACCCTGTAAAATATTAGGAGGTATTTGTGTGTGTGTGTGTGGTTGCTCTGCTCTCCTCAGGATTTTTATTAACTGGGTTTTTACAGGGTGAATAATGCCTAGTATGAGCTTCAGGACACCCCTGCAGCAGATGAATAAAGCTGTATAAGCCAGCTCTGTGTGTACAATCTATGCTCTCTGCATTCCAGGCTGCACAGCCTTGTGCTCAAGCTGCACCACAGCAGAAAAATTGCCCAGGAACTTTTTATTGCCAGGGACTGTGCAGCTGTGTATTATTGCATCTGTAATTAGCCAATCCATAATGCTGCTCTGAGACATCTTTCCTTAGAGGAGTAGATTCTTATTTCAAAGCTTTTTCTTCTTTTATGGCTCATTTCATATATTCCATTTATGGGAAAATGATACAAATATTCTTTAAATCACTTGATTATTTTTCCCTAGTAAGAGGCAGGGAAATGCACAGGTTTGTAATATCTTTATGAAAAAAAAAGAAAGGGGGTGGTGGTGAAGGGAGAAAGTCCTTTAATGGCCTATAAAGGTTATGTACTGTCAGCAAGCTCAATTATCACCATGACCTTCTTCAGTACCCTAGAAGTTGTTTATTTTGACTTTGCTTCCATTCTGTTTTGAGATTCTTTCTAATAATAGCCCTTTATCACTCTGCCCCACATCCAAAAGCCAATGTAAACAGGACCAACTCAGTTTGAAATACACATGAACTCTACCCCCCAACTGGATGCCAAATAATTAGAGGTTCAAAATCCTTACCTAGCAGAACTGGCTCAGTGCTAATGGCCAACAAGGGAATCCAGCAGAGGTAGGCAGCAAATTGGAGATGCTGATGGAAAGGAAAGGGCTGCTGCATATTGTCCTGGGCAGGCTTTATCCATGCATCTGCAGCTGCTGAGAAGTTAACTTTTGAAGTACTAAACTTTGCAGGGAAAGCCATCAGCCTGCCTGCCTGCTTCAGCATTCGCTGGTGTTTTCCCTTTCTTTCATTCTTCTCAGTCCACTGGCTTGGAGAGGGCTTAATGTGCCATTAATCCCAGAACTTCCAGGAGGGAAGCCCTCCAGCTGTACACCACACTCACCCACTCAGGCAAACAGCCCAGCCCAGACTATGATTCCCTGGAGCTGCCGGGGCCGCAACCGCTCTGCTTTACACCCGCAGAGGGCAGAGTGGTGCAGATCGACCACGGCGGGGCCAGAGGGCAGCTGCAGAGTGAGGGCTGCCAACCACAGGTGCCCGCTACTGGGGATTCTAAAGCAGGCAATGCAAACTTCAGCTTATTGCAGCTATATCTGGCATTGCGTTCGTAGAAGGGGGGCTTCAAATGCGCTAAAAGACAAGATTGCAAAGAGTTTGTTTTCAGTTCTGCTTGCTGGAGGTTACTTGTGCGGTTACTTGTGCGGTTACTTGTGCGGTTACTTGTGCGGTTACTTGTATTGGAAGTTTGGTCTCACCAGAGAGCAGCTCCTTGCTGCCATGTGGGTCCTGTGTTGACTGGTGTGAGCCACGCTGTGTGCCTGCCAATGCATGCTGCCAGCTTCACCTGCGGCNTTTCTGGGAGGGGAGTTGTGTGTCTGTATTACCTTAAACTTGTATATTTCTGTAAATATTCCTGTATATACTGTATATATTTGCTTGTATATTGTGCTGAGCTGTAAATAGAGCTTCATCTCTTAACTTCCAGCCGGCTGAGAATCTAGTCTGGGTCATTTCAAAGTGTGGGGGGGCGGGGAACTCCCAAACCGTCACAGAGGCTTTGCTGTGCAATCACTTGCTCTGCTCTCTTTTGTTCAGATAGCCTTGCACCCCTGCCCGCTACCCACCAGCACTCCTCCTCTGTGACTTGCCAAACTGGATCTTTAGTGGCTGCTTAAGTAAGGACACCATGGATTACCTGACCACCGTAGGGCACAAGGCACTCCATGCAAATCACTGCGAGCAGTATTTAATCTGGAAGCACAGAGTCATTAGCAATACCTTGCACCATAGACAGGGAGTTTCAAATGTTGTTGGTTTGGCTTAACAATGTCCCTTAAGTGGCTTTATCACCAGGTGCCTTGGCAGAAATGTAGGTGGCATAATGAGAAACTTCTAAAACGTTTTTCTTAATTTGGATTTGGGATTTTGATGTTGCAAAATCTCTGCCTTTAATAGTCCATTGGATTAGCCATGCTTATGCCTCCGCCCTGATTTGTAGCCCTTTGGGAGTCTTCCTGAATCTTTCCATTGAATTTACTTGCTTCAGGTTATGTTCCTTCAAGATTATCAGGCTTCCAAGCCCAGCATTTGGGATTTTTTTTTTTTGCTCTAAGAGATCCTTACCTGTTTGTTGAGTAGAGAAGTGTGGCAAATATCAGGGCTCCCACTGATGTTCAACAGGGCACAGTTTCTACCTATCAGGGCTCCCACTGATGTTCAACAGGGCACAGTTTCTACCTATCAGGGCTCCCACTGATGTTCAACAGGGCACAGTTTCTACCTCTGCAATGGCTTTTTCAGTTAATGCTTGCATCTATTTGTGGCACTTTCTGCACACTGACTGAGTGCAAGTTTGGCCCGAAAGGCATTGCCTAATGCTTAACTCTAATGTGAAAAGACTGAAATCTGATGTTGTGATTCAGCCTTACCAAAATACTGGCAAGCAAAGCCAACTTACAACAAAGCAAGAGAGCTTTTCACAAACTATTCAGCCTTTTGGGTCTTTACTGAGAGGAAAGGGAACCAGGAAACCCCACAGAAATGGAGGATACTGAGGACAACAGGAGAAGAGGTTTTGTAACTTACTTATCCCATTACCTGTTGTCTTCCTAAGTAGGTTTTAATCAAGGGGAGCCTTTGAAGGTGATCACTCCTGGTAAAGATGACCTAAAGCTTCTCATTGTCTCAACCAGGGAGTTTCCCTGGGTTGGATGTGGCTACCTTCCTTTCAGGAGGACAAACAGCTCCAGGTCAGACAGTGAAGTGCAAATATTTCTTATTTCTCATGCTCCCAACTCCAGAGAAGATTTTACTGAAGCCAGAAAAATATTGACAGTACCTTCTCCCTCCTCAAAAGATTAATCTAAAATACCATGGGAAACTAAAACCTAGGAGAACCTGCATAAAAATATTGGGAAATGCTGTCACAGTTTCCACATCAATAACCTCAGGGAGAGACTGAAGCTGCCCAGAAAGTTGGTGCAGCCAAGTGTGGGTTGTGAGCACATGAAACAATTAGCTCCACTGTCTGTACAGAGACAGCACAGCACTGAAGGCCTGAGCCCAGCCCATTTTAAATTAATTTTTAGTGGTAGGGTTGGATACGAGGAGTTAAACCAAGCCAAAAGTCACAGCTGGAGGCTGACAGTAGCATTTCAGACTTGGCCAGAGGTTATGTGATGGATATGGATGTTAGGTATGCAGAGCTCTTCACTTCCAAGAAAGAGAAGGGTTTTCCTGCAGCATGCCACTCACCATGCTGAGCTGTGAGAAGCTGTGCTGGCTGGGGGCAGAGGGGACAAGGCAGCTCAAGGGGAGGTCAGCAGAGACAGAAGGAAGGCTGTGGGGAGAGGGTAAGAACAACAATCTTTGGTTTTTCCTTTGTATGCAGAACCAAAGCTCAGAATGGGACTGGATGCTCGAGAAGGTGGTGACAAAAATGCAAATGCCTTGCAGGTCTTCACAGATGTGACTTTTGGCACTTCATTTGAAATGTGCAATGCTCAGGCTCCTGGGCTGGTGTAGGAGGTTTGAGTTGCATGCAGAGATCCTGGGCTACAGTAAAGCTTTGAGGGATGAGTTGCATCTCTGGTTTCTTCTGAAGGTCACATTAATGTGCCTGTCTACCTGACTCCCCAGGAAGTAAAAGAAAGGGGCACACCATGAGAAGTCACAGCATGCTGCTGCTCTTCTCCAAGCTTATGGTTAGCTCTTTCCTTTGGTGCTTGAGCCAGCAAGCAGTGCTACAATCCCTTTACATTCAGGCACACTCATTAGAAGCTGCTCTAAAAATGAGTCCAGGTTAATTTCCTCCTGCTTCCTATGAGGAATACTCTTACCCTGAGGCCTGTGCCCTGAGGAGGCTGTCCAGACATGGAAGAGGTTATTTGTTATTCACAGGTGGCAAAGGAGCATAACCCTGCCTCTACACACACTGCCTTGGAGGACTGAGCCCTTCAGAGAGAGAAGGTGTCTTCACTAAACAGTACAAATGCTTGTTGAGAGATTGAATTTGGGCATCTGCAAGTGGCAAAACCCTCCTCTGTGTGCTTTGGTTTGCTTGTTTTGTCTGATGGAAAACTCCTGCCCAGCCCAGGGGCAGGGGAAGAAACTTACTGTGCTCCCAGGGCCATCCCTGCTGTGTTGCTGTGGGCTAGCTGTGCCCACCCACACTTGCAATCTTTTGTGCAGCTTCTGAGCTGCAGCAAATCTTGGCATGAGGGTCCTCCTGAGAGGGTGAGAAGGGGTTTAGGCTTGGGATCCTCACTCTCTGCTGTTGGCTCCTGTTTCTTGTAGTCCTCTTTGTGTGTTTTGGAGCAATACCAAATATTATAACCAAAGTACAGCATTCACTCATCTCATTAGCCCAGACAGCTACTCCTTATCTCACCACTCACATTTCCTGGCTGCACAGGTGGGTGACAGTAAATGGTAAGAAATAAATCTCAGTTTATGCCTAGTTTGGGGAAATCAACCTTGGTCAGGCAGTGATCAGAGCTTGTGCTTTCCTCTGGTTTGTGTTCTAGTGTACAGAACACAGCATTTCTGGTTTTCAGCAGGTAACAAGGTGAGAAGCAGGATGTGTAATTCACAGGACCAAGCTCTTCATTCAAATCAGGACTAGTTGTGGTTTCTAGAGTGATAATTCAGTATACCAAAGCAAATGCCCCCTTGCCTGGCTCTGGGAGTACAGGGAGTGATTTGTACATCCAGTCATTGCTGTGTTTATCTTTCAGCTTCTGACTCCCCCATGGGAGAACTTTGATGGCTTTCAGTGCATCACTGCTCATTAGCTGGTGGGTCAGACTATGGCAATGCAAACTAAAGAGGAGGTAGAGCGGAGAAACCGATTTGTTATCTGCAGGGGCTTTGAGGGGAGGCAGAGCATGAGTGCCTGGGCTCTGAGACAGCATAAATGAACCTATTAGAGGACTTAAATCAGTGCCTTGCCACTGTGCTGCCCTTTGGAGTGCATCAGAATTGGAGGTGATCCTTGACCCGGTGCGGCGCACCCACAGCCCAGGGCGGGCAGGGGGACCAGCCCCTGCTTTGCTCTCTTCTCTGCTTGGCCACTCATGTTGCCCTGGCCACCTGAACTTCAGCTGGGTACAGCGTGGCCTGGCTGAAGCTGCAGCCCGCACACCAGTGCCCTTCTCAGATGGATGCTTCTGCCAGGGCAGGGGAGCTGTGCACGAGGCAAGCCCCCTGTGAACTCGTCTGTGCTGGGGCAGCTCACTCATGACCGAGGTGTGCAGCCTTTGTACGAGCTCCTCTCTCCTGGAAAGCACCAAACCCTGGCAGAGATGTCAATGTAAGGCACATCTGCAGTTCACCTCTGCTGCAGGGTACCCTATCTTCCACAGCAACTGCTCCAGCTTCTGCAAACATCATTTATCATGCAATTTAGGGAGAGCAAATTGACTAAAAACCAACCAAGCAACCAAGAACAATTTTGATCGTTCTTCTGTAAAGTTAGTAAGTATGGAACTGTCACCATACTCTTGCGAGGTGGAAGTTCTCCAAACACTTTTATGTTGGTGGATTGATCCAATGACACAAGATATAACAGGCTAAAGGAAATGGCCATTTTCTTTGCCTGTTCTCCCTGAAGTCTTAGCTTACTTTGAGTGGGTAGTGAAATGGAAGAGTAAGAACAAGGGCTCCTCAAAGCCTTGATTATGGACAGATAACGCCAACAGGAAAATGACCATTGCTCAGGAAAACTGCAGGCTGAATTTTCTCACTGAGTGAACTTTCCATTTAGGAAGCAGTTTCCTTTGAGCTGACAGCAGAAAGGCACCTCACAGGAGGCTCTCATTGGTGTGACCTGTGGAAAGGCGCAGAGTGGAAATGTGTTGTTCCTGCCTTGAATGAAATGGTTCAGCTTTTCTCCAAAACTTTTGAAGAAATCAAAATCATAAAGGGAGAGCGGTGGAGTGACAATCCCCCTTCCCTCACCAACAGATCTTCCAGACAGGAGTAATAATGAGAATTAGAGCGGAACTATCAGATCTGTTGGACAAGGCCTTGAGTGACCTGTACTAGTGGGAAGTGTCCCTGCCTGTGGCAGGGGGTTGGAACTGGATAAGCTTTGAGGTCCTTTCCAACCTAAACCATTCTGTGATTCTATGATCTGACAACTAAAGGTGGGAAATTGGCTTGGGTTCAAAGAGCACACAGCTGGAGTTAAAACTGCCTGGCCATAGAGCTGCCATCTCTGGTGTCCCCAACACAGGAAGGACATTAAGACCTGGTGGAGTGGGTCTAGAGAAGGGACACAAAAATGACCAGAGGGCTGCAGCACCTCTGCTATGAAGAAAAGCTGAAGGAGTTGAGGTTGCTCACCCTGGAGAAGAGAAGGCTCCAAGGAGACCTTAGAGCAGCCTCCAGTACCTGAAAAAGCCCTACAAGAAAGCTGGGGAGGGGCTATTTGCAAGGGCTTGCAGCTGTAGAGCGAGAGGCAAGGGCTCTAAAGGTAGAGAAGGGTAGATTTAGGTTGGACATTAGGAAGAAGTTCTTTACTGTGAAGGTGATGGAACACTGGAACGTGGTGCCAGGGAGGTAGTGGAGGTCCCATCCCTGGAGATGTTTGAGGTCAGGCTTGATGGGCATCTGAGCAACCTGATCTAGTTGAGAATGTCTCTGGTTACTGCAGGGGCGTTGGACAAAGTGTGCCCTAGAGATCCCTTCCAATCAGTGTGTTCTGTGGTGCTGTGATCCTGCAGGGGTGTTGGACAAGGTATCCCCTAGAGATCCCTTCCAATCAGTGTGTTCTGTGGTGCTGTGATCCTGCAGGGGCGTTGGACAAGGTGTCCTCTAGAGATCTCTTCCAGTCAGTGTGCTCTGTGATGCTGTGATCCTGTAAGAGTCCAGGTAAGCAGATGCTGTGTTCCAAGAAAGTTCCCTTACAGCAAGTGGCCTTGGCAGGAGTCTTCTCCTGTGGACCTGGTGGTTGCTTCTACTTCTTCAATACAGATGTTGCGTCTTTGGGGCTTTTAGACTGTTGGACGAGCAAGGGATGCTAGGAGTAAACAATCCCCATCAGAGCTTACTGAAAATACAGCAGAAGTTGGACAATGTAGAATCTGGTCAAGCAGGGGGCAAGTGAAAACAAGTTGCAGAGAGGGAGGAGTATGGCAGTGCAGATCACCGCTCTGTGTGACTGTTGCCTTCCTGTGCTGGCTCAAGCAATGACACTGCTCCAAGCACTGTTCCTTTCCGGAGGTGCCAGGTGAGCTCAGCACTGACGAGCGTGCCCATCGCTAGCAGATTAAGGGTTGGCTTCCAGCGGCTGGCAGAGCAGCACATTTAGCAAGGGCAGTTAGAGTCCTCCCGGTAGTTTTAGGGTCTAATAAACCCCCTGGGGAAAGCTCACTGCATCACTGTAGAGGAAACCGCAGCGGAGCTGCCTGCTTTTAGCCCCCCTCTCCCCCCTGCCATCCCTTCTGCGCACACGCCGGGAACGAGCTTTAACAACGTTGTTAAAACATTTGCAATGCAACAAATAAGAATTTTATTTCCTGCTCCCAGTAACAGATGTTTCACTCCATAACCTTATCACAGATTAGGTTGCTTTGGGAAAGGCAGAGATTTATTCTGAGACATTTTTCTTTCATCTCTTTATAGTTCTGTTGATGATTTTAAATGTTTGTGCTATTGGTACTTACATACAGTAAATGATAAATGATGTATTACACCAACAGCTCCAGGAAGCTGAATTGCCTTCTTTTAGTGAATTTACTGCCTTGAAAGGTAACAGATTGATAGCACCAGTGAATTAAATCCTCTCTTTATCCCCAGAACAAGCAGAATGCGGGCATTGCAAATGTTACCCAGACCTATAAATCAGCCCTGGCACCTCAACTATCATCCACAGGGACCTGCTGCTCCCTGCTCTTGTTTATTTATTTCATTTTCCCCTGGAACTTCTTCCTCTAGGGACTTGCCAGCATACACTGACTGCAAGAAGCAAAGGGTGATGGCACATCTCATGAGCTCCTCTTTTCTGTTAAACTTTTCATAGTGGAAAATGTCAATGTGGAGTTTCACAAGCAGGTGGTGAGCGGTGCCTCGGGAGGTGCAGCAGGAGCTGCCGAGACAACAAGCATGCTCCCAGCTGTGGGTGGGAGACTCTCCTTTGGCCCTTGCAGAAAAACTCTGTTAAAAATCTTTTTTTTTTTNTTTTTAATTTTTATTTTTTTAACTGCTAATATTGTCACAAACTTCTGAGTGGCCACTGGCATTAATCCACCTTCAAAATAACTGAAAGTAAAGCAATGTCAGAGATCCAGGACTGGATTCCCCCAGCTGTATTTACTCCTCGCCTTCAGTGGAGTTAGCATGGTTTATACACATTACCCTGTGGGGAAAAGCAGGTTTCCAGCAGAACTCAGAAAGACTTCACAGGAGCTAAGGGTCAATTTATAGCCAGGCCAATAACTTATTTTCCACAAGGCTTCCTCTGTACATTATTCTCAACCAGGCACTTTGCAATTCCAGGTCTGCATCCTTTGAGGTGGGCAAAAATCAATTCCTGACTGACTTTTGCTGCAGAAGTCACGTGGAGGGAAAAGCAGGTGTCAAATAAAACCAGGAGCACTTCAGACACAGTAATTCAACTTTTCTCCAAAACAGTTGTCTCATAACTTCATCTCTTGTGAAGAGATTTCACCTAGTTCAGCTACCTTGAAAACCCCATAATAGCGAACTAATAGAATGATATTTATTGTCACAGAGCTGTAACACTTTGGAGGGAATGAAGGTTCTAGAAGAACTCCTATTTTGCTCAGGGCTTTTTTTCCACTAAGGCAAGCACTTGTCCCAAATATGCCATAAATTGGACTCATAACTCTACAGACCCGTTTGGCTCTCTGGGCAGTAGATACTGGGCTGCTCTTAAATAGCTGTGTTGCTGCCTCACGCCACGCACAGGTCTCTCTCAGGCCATTTTCTCAATGCTTCCTTTCTTCTGGTCCAGTTTTTCTGTTGCCTGTTTCAACAAGCATGGACATTTTCATGGCCTCATCTTGCATTACCTGTCCTTACCCCGTTTTAGGGGACCTTTCACCTTGACAACAGCCCTTGGCAGGAATTCAGACCTTGCCTGCTGTTCCCTGCTACAGATGCTGTTTTATCCTCCCAGTTTTACTGGGAACCTGAATGCTGTTGTTAACCACCCAACGATTCCTCAGTCCTTGCACTGGAAGGGTCATGGAAACAGTAGAGATGCAGCAGAGAGCAGACTTCATTTTCCAGCTTTATTTGTTATCTTGGCTCCTAAAGTGATGCAGTGCAGGTACTTGAAATCAGTGTGTGACAGCAGATCTCACACGTGTGTCAGGGTGTCTCTTCATATAAACCCAAGGAAAACATTTTTGCTTTATTAGGGACTTTAATCACATTTACCTATTTGGATTTTAGAGCATCGGCGTCACATGATAGGCTTTGCACAGCTGACTGCCTGTTAATTGAATTCTCTAATTCAGCCTCTAATTCTACCTTTTAACGGCTGAGAGCCCATTAAAGCAGCCATTTCTCTAATGGCTCTGGAGGAAAGGTGCTGTTTGTTGTTGTTTCATCCTGACTGATTCCCTGCTCATCCTCTGGTCTGATGGGGCTGCCCCAGCCCGTCTGGCCTCAGCCTGGTGCCTTTCAGAAGTAGGCTCAGGAGGAGACTTGCTCTGGGTACATCACCCACCAGAACCTCCTCTCCAGTCCTAGGTGTTTGTCTATATTGTTATAGATTAAGCTGTATTATTATTAGTCTATTGTTATTTATTAGGAGGTCTCTTTTCAGCATTAAAGAGCTTTGAGGAAATTTGGGGCAAACCCTTCTGTGTCCTGTGGGACTGAGCAGAGGTAGTGAAGTTAAATAAGTTGCTAGAAAGTTACACAGGGAGAAGGAAATCTCTCTCTTTTTTTTTTTTTTTCTTCTTGCTCTTCCTGCCCAGCATGCATTCTGTGCAGTTCTGAACCAAGCAGAAGCAGATTAGGTTGCAGGACACTTCTCTCAGCTGTAAAGCAATGAAACAGGAGTTTGGCCCTGCCAGGTTTGCTTTTGACTTCCATACTGTGAACCTGTGATCAGTGCAGGAAATGGTGTCTGGCTGCAGAGTTAATTCAATGAGTAGCATTAAAGGGTGTGGAGTTTACTATTCACTGTGGTACACAGTTAATAGAACTGAAACATATCAGTGGCTAAATGATGACTAAGTACCACTGGCTGAGTTGTCAATGTAGCTGATGTTGTAAGTCCATCTAAATGTGCTTTACTTCTTTGTAGGCTCTCTAATGTCTCTCACACTGTTCATGTGTCTGTACTCTAGAGTATGTCATCTTACCTTGTTGCTTGGCCACAAGTCAGGTGTAACAAATGCTCTCTCAAATAATAGGTCTAAGGCTAGAGAACAAAGTCATCCATCATCAGGCCACAGCTTTTCTGATGTTTCCAGTTAATTGTTTCAGTGCAATTTCCTTTGGTAACAAAACTTAGAGCTGTAATGTTCAATATCACTGCACAATGCTGAGCTTACTACCTGTGTTTAAATGTAGGCTAAATACCTGTGCGAAAACCAAGAGCTTGCACAGGCCCTTTACAGCAGTTGTGGTTGTGTCATGGACATGAAATATTTAAGGCATAAGCCAACTACTCTTCAGCTGAAGAGGAAACTTCTGTTACTCCCCCAGTGCTCATTACCAAGTTTGCTGAACTTTCCTCAGGAGCAGCTGGTGCTGGGCACGACGAGCAGCAGTCTGCCTTGTCACATCACAGACAAGTCTCTCAAGTCCGGAGTGGGTCACAGAACAGAAATTGGCTGTTTCATGGTGCAGGAGCTGCTCCATTAACCACATTTGGAGCCTGAGGATAAAAGCCACATTGCTATCCCCAGGTGAGCATCCTGGCCCTAGAGAACTGGTGCTGGGGATGAGCGCATGAGTGATAAGGGACAGATTCTCAGGCTCACCCAGACACTAACGTCCAAGCAGTTCAATAAAACGAACAAGAAATGGAAAAACCTTTGGATATGTTCTGCCTTTCTCCAAGTTTTAAGACGTGACCCAAACTGGCAACAAAAGCTGTCAAATTTTGCCTAGTTTGTGGAAATTGTTGTGAATTTTTTCCAATTCCAGAAGATTTTAAGATGAAATATGAAGGTTATTTTATCACCAGTTGCTCTGAGACTCTTGCCAAAATGAGACTGGGTCAAGCTGGAAAAAAGTTGGGATTTTATCTTAAAATGACAGTATGGGTCCATGTTCTGTTGCCCTAAGTCCCATTAACAGTGCTCCCAGGACATGATAAAGCAGAGTGCCAGCTCCACAGAAATGCCTGACCTGCACCTCCAGGGGTGAGTGTGCAGAGAGCTTCCAACCCTTCATCAGACCTGCTGATGTGTAAGGTGAAGGCCGCACAGCTCCTGCACCAGATCCAGCAGCATATCCAGGGCAGTCAGTAAATGCACTGGTCACTCCTGAGTGTGGAATTTCTGGACTACCTGTAGGGTTTCAGCAACGCCTCCAAATTTCCAATGTCGGTTTGTGATAGACTGCAAATAACCAACAGTGACTAAATATGCTGCTCAGAAATGGGCTTGGTGAAAACTTTGATCCTGGACAGAAAGGAATTCTTTCAGAAACCCGCTGTTAACAGCAGGCAGAAAGTTAATGAGGAACATGTCAATAATTAATTCTTCCTCTAGAGCCAGGGAAGATTTGTTGTTGCTGCTAATGGACTGACAATACAGGTTGCATTGTCTTTTCTGAAGTAAGCACTGAATTACTTGCTCTCCCCACAAAAGAAAATAATTTACTGCTCTGGTAGCTTTATTAGTGCTTGCATCCCAAGCAAAGAATATTTCCCTGGGTTAATCAAAGCAGCTTGACTTGATGATATACAGAGGAAGGCAGAGCTAAATTGGCACTTCAAAATAAGCAGCATTCATCAAATAAAAAATACTGCCAAAGGAAAATATGGGGGGAAAAAAAGAAAGAGGAAAAAGTCTGAAACTTGATATTTGCAAAACCTGTGATTGCACAGCACACAGAGCTGTGTGAGGTGGCCCAGCAGTGACTAATCCCAAAGCATTCAAACATGTCTGCCTTCTCCAGGTGGTGCTCCTCGAGGAGTGCCACTGGGAGAAGCCATACTCCGGCTCTGCTTAACCTGCAGACCATACAGAGCCATCGCAGCCTGAAGGTCATTCAAGTCAAAGATGCTTTCAGCAGCCCAGATGTTCAGGTGTGAGCATTCCAGCACTAAGCTGGAAGTGCACTCTCCCTACATCACCTGGCAAAGACTTTGGCTATGTGACAATGATCTCTGATTTGACATGATGCTATTAAGTAATGGGATTGCTCTCAGCTGTCCCATTGAAGAGAATTCCCGCGTAGTTCTGCTGAACTTACACATTTCATACAGGCTTGCTGAGCACATTGTCTGCATGGCATTAGCAACCCTGCTGAGGCAGATACATCTCAGGGACAATAGATACCTTGGCATAAGCCAGGCAATGGCTTGGGGATAGGTAACAGGTTTTAAAAATGCATTAAAATTTGTCTTCAGGTTCTTTCTACATAAGGTAGAGAGTCAGCTTCTGGTAGGGCTTCATTCACCTGTAACACTCACAGATAGCATTTAATCATAATAAATGTGCAGGATCTACTCTTGCTTCTGCTCCTGATGGAGAAAATGCGCTTTGGCTATCTGATGCCATTAATTTTCATTTATATGTAAAGATAAGTGAATAAATATATTAGGAAAAAAAGAGGATATTATTCTTCTAAGACCAAAAATAGGTTTTTGAGACTAGGGATTTACTACCATTCAACTGTAAAAATATATGTTAATATTAAAGAGAAATTAATCTGAAAGCCACCCAGAAGGAGAAAAAAATAAATTAAAAAGAAAGCTTAAATACCCACAGAGTCTTTTCAGCTGTGGTTGCGCTGATCTCCATAGGAGAAAGCCCTGGCAAGCCCCCCCCCCCTCCTCCCCCAGCAGGGATGCTGCAGCTGCACCTGTGCCCACACTGCTGCAGGACCTGGCCTGAGCCTGCCCCCACTCTTAGCCTTGCATTAGCAACTCTTCTGCAGGTCTCTGCGCAGCCTAGAACCCATCGGCCCAGTTTGCACCCAGCCTCACCGTTCCCGCCCAGCAGCCTGTCGTGGTGGGAGGCTCTATGCCGCCTCCGGGCAGATCTTTGCAGCTCAGCTCAGCCTGCATCTCCTCCGGACGTTTCTTCCCCCAAAGGAAAGCGTTGTAAGTGTTGGTAGCGCAAGCAGGAGCGTGAGAAGATTTAATTGCCTTCATCCTCCTCCCTGCTGCCCTGGGGGTCTGGGCTAGCTGCAGGCACTATCAGCTTTTATGACTTTGTGAAAACTCCGCGGGCTGTTGCAGGGGGGGGAAGCCTGCGGAGCTCCAGCAGCTCTTCCTCTGCAGGCGGAGGCCACCTCACGGTTCCGGTGTGAGGCTGTACTCGGTTTAAGGCACAGCACCAGATTGTGTCCCCACCTCAGTGGGCGCTTGCTGTAACCTCGTTTCTGACTCCCGAGGCGGCGACTCTGATCGGGGGTCGGAAAGGGCAGGGCAGGAGCGTTCGGCTGATAGCAGCCGCCCCAGCCTTATTTGTGCCTTAAGCTATGGGAAATAAAGTGCCCCAGCAGCCTTAGCGGAGCCGGGGGGGTTATGGCTTCCCAGCCTGCTTTTGCGGGGTACTAGCTCTGCGGCACTGCTGCCCCGCACTGCTGCCCCGCACTGCTGCCCCGCACTGCTGCCCCGCACTGCTGCCCCGCACTGCTGCCCCGCACTGCTGCCCCGCACTGCTGCCCCGCACTGCTGCCGAGGTTTCTCTCAGAGGTTAGTCAGGAGGCAGCAGACACCTGGCAGCAGTTGTGCTCCCCGCAAGCAGAGTTCGTGGATCTTTGCCACATGCTGTTTCCACATCTGGCCGTGGCACGCTTCTCAGCTTGTCAGTGGGTGCTGCTGGTTGTTGGGTGCCCTGCACGGGCCGCAGCGCCGGGCCCGCAAGGGCAGATGATGCCAGTTCTGATGGGAAGCAACACATCACCGCTTCTTTCACAGCGTGGGGCTGGGGCTGCGGCTGCTGCCCGCGCACCCACACAGGGCAGGCGCCTTGCAGCCTGTGCCTGCCTGGGAGGCAGCCTGGAGAAACATCAGTCGAGATTAATAACTAAAACACTGACGAATTACGTGACGGAGGCTTAGCAGGCATGTGCCAGTCTACCGGAGGAGCTGTGGCAGGTAGCCGCGCTGGCATCGGTCTGGGTAGGAGCTCGCTGGTGGTAGCGTGAAGCAGCTGCCCGGTAGATGGTGGTGTGATTTCAGCAGTAGACGGTGATGTGATTTCAGCTACTGTGGTGATGTCTCAGCTACTCTGCGTTCCCCGGGAAGCAGCCAGGCTGCACAGCACAGCTACGGCAAAAGTTGCTTTAGGGTTTGGCAGCTCCTGGAACTGCTCTCAGAGGTTATTTCGGGCAGGATCCTGCTCTTCCTGCTTGCAAGAATGCGTGGTGCCCGTACATATTTTGTTATTTTTATATTAAACATTGGAACAGTTGTCTGGATGCAAACACTGATGACAGAAGGCAGGAGTCGTTCTTGGAAGCAGGCAGAACTCATTTTTTGAAGGACCTTTGCCAGAAAAGAACAGCCTGTGCTGCAGCCATGCCCTGGCACTGCAGTTACCTTCTGGGGTTCCACTTTTCCCTGAAGCTTACATGGGATTACCTAATTACTACTTCTCTGTACCAGCAATGTCCTCTTCCTTCCCTTTTAAGTTCTTGCAATATTTTTACTCTTCTTTAACTCCTGTCCCCACCTGAGCAGATGCTTCATTAGATTTCCTGACTTTTCTTTTGTCTCTGTTTTGCACTCTGCTGTGCTCTTTTCCTTCTCAAGCTACTGGCATTAGCTCAGCTCCTGCCTCTTTGGCTCTCATGGGGTAAGCTCCTATGAAGCAGCAGTAAATCCCATTGCAGATTTGGTGGTGTTTCCCACTTTGGATGGGAGCTAGAGGGGAGAAATATAATTTTTGGGTGGAACCTCTCCCTACAAGCACTAAATCAAGTTGCCCTTCATCTTTTTTGTTTACCAGCTATAGTAGGCATTGCAGTGGGTCATGGTCAGCTGCCAGCTGGAAAAGATCATCCAAAGGCAGCCTGAGAAACTGCATTTCTCAGCTGATGATATTCAATCAGTTCCAGCCTGACACAAGGTGACTAACTGGTGCCTGAGGTGTGACACATTTCAGTGTCTGCTTTCGAGCTGCTCCCTGTAGTTAGTTAGCTGGTGTGTATCTTCATGAATACTTTATGTGAGCTTCCAGTCTGAAGCATGGTGCAAGGAATCTTGTGCTGCAGAAATTTGAAGTACTTGTTTGGGTCTGAGTCTCCACAATGTAAAGCTAAGAAGCAACAGCTGATTATGAATATTAGCTAAGTACTATCTAGAAAAAAATAGGACCAAACTTATTTCTTGCTAAAGGCAGCACCTTTAGCAAGCCTCGGGAGTGCAAGGCACTTTGACATGAGTGCCCTTAATGACCTACAGTTCAACAGGCATCTCTTTACTTCAGCACACTCCTGAGAGCACTGCTTCTCTGCCTTGGAGGCATGAACTGGTCTGCTGCACGTTCTCATCTGTAGTGGCCACCAACCCAGGCAGATCTGTGGCTGGATGCTGGTGGGAGGTATGGCCAAACTGGCCCAGCTGGCTGCTCTTGTGCTGCTGCTGCATCCTGCTTCTCCTGGGCACCACAGAGATGCACTGCACACCAGTCTGTCTGTACAGCAGACCTCTTGTGCTCCTGCTTCTCCTGGGCACCACAGAGATGCACTGCACACCAGTCTGTCTGTACAGCAGACCTCTTGTGCTCCTGCTTCTCCTGGGCACCACAGAGATGCACTGCACACCAGTCTGTCTGTACAGCAGACCAGCAGCTTCTTGGTGTCACAGACTGCAAGCAGCAGCTGATGCCTCCAAGAGAACATGACTATTGCTAGTTGGCTGCAAACTTGTCCACCACTGTTGTTTACTCTGAGCAGTGCCAAAGGCAGGAGTGAGCCTCCTCTCATAATCCTTCAGGGTGTGACATCTCTCAGGCATGATTGCTGCTGCAGCTGCATTTCCTCACAGAGGCCCCAGAAGCCTTTATTCCCATCCCTGCCCTGAGCAGTGATGGCTCCAAGGCAGTAGCTCACTCAGTGTGCTTTGCCTGCTGTTGCAGTAGATCCCTCCAGCCAGGCTGCATGGAGGTGATGGTGCATTTGCAGCTTGTGGCATGTGTGGCCCTAGTGGGAGCTCCCACCCTAGTGGGGCAGCCACAATGCAATGCCCACAACTGAATGGTGTGGGCAGGACCCAAACTTCTGTTTGCAGTGTGTTTCCTCAACTTGCACAGCCCATGCACGACTGAGGGGCAGCTGTTAGGGATAGAATCATAGAATTATCTTAGTTGTAAGAGACGTTTAAGACCAAAAGCAACATTAACCCAAAATTGTTGGGTCATTGCTAAGTCATGTCCCTAAATGCCACAACTACATATCTTTTAAATCCCTCCAGGGATGGGGATTCCACCACTGCCCTAGGCAGGGTGTCCCAAAGATTGACAACCCTTTCAGTGAGGAAATCTTTCCTAATGTCCAATCTGAACCTCTTCTGACACGATTTGAAGCTGTTCCCTCTTGTCAGGTGAACACCCACCTAGGGACTACAACCTCCTTTCAGGTAGTTGCAGAGAGCATTAATGCAGCTCTGTAGCCTGGCTTGCAGCTCTCCTGAGCAGACAGCCATTCACAGCCACTTAGCCCTGCACAGTGAGGTATGAAAATGTAAAACACATGAGAATGAGACTGCTTTAGAAGTACAGAATGTATTTTTTGTAATATAAGGCAATTTATATGTAAAACATCTGTAATCACAAAAATGCCTTAAATACAATATTCAGATTCCAACACTAAGCCTCCTGTATCTGACAATGATAAATCAGCACATTAAAAACATGTCACTCAGAGAGCAGATGCTCTTTGCAGGGGAAACAAGGTTTGTAATGTGGAGTTAAAATAGTGGTGACACAAACAGGATCAGTCATGCACAGCTGGTCTGTGTCCCCAGCAGTGCCAGGATGGGAGCTGAGGAGGTGCAGAAAGGCTTCCCACTGCAGCATGTTGCTGTGGGCACAAGGACCTCTTCACCAGGGCTGCCAGGATCATGGGCACAGGGTCACACCTCACGTGGACACTAAAGGGATGGGTGCAGTTGGTAAATTACACTAAATGGGCTCTAGTAGAAGCATTGCATCTCTCTTCCTTGTGTTCCAGGGCTCAGAGAGCTGAGGCTCTTCAGCTTAGAGAGCAGAGCCTGGGGGGTGACCTCGTTCATCTTTATTAAGATGTGCAGGGTGAGTGCCAGGAGGCTGCAGCCAGGCTCTGCTGGGTGATGCCCAGTGGCAGGACAGGGGGCACTGGGTGGAAACTGACGCGTAGGAAGCATCATGGAAACACGAGGAGGCATTTTTTTCCCTGTGAGGGTGACAAAGCCCTGGAACAGGCTACCCAGGGGAGGTTGTGGAGTTTCCCTCTCAGGAGATATTCAAGACCAGCCTGGATGTGATCCTGTGTGATCTGGTACAGGTGATCCTGCTCTGTCAGGGGGTTGGACTGGATGAGCTTTCAAGGTCCTTCCAGCCCTTGACATTCTGTGATTAATTTTCAAGTTGTTTAAAGCAATTCATAAACTAACTTCATAAACTTTATGAAAGTAGCCTTTGGACCATACCTATTCCTGGGCTTTTCAATGCCCTTATAGTGCACTTGATTTCCACATGGTTGTTCAGAAACCAGCTTTATGCAGAGCCCAAGGGAAAAGCAGCTAAGGAGCTCTCTCAGAGTAGCCAACAGGAGCAGCTCCATTGCCCAGAGAAACCACCCCAAGGCTTGGCTGCTGCGAGTGGGATCGGTGCCCTCCGAACAGCCTGAAATGAGCTTCAGCTGGGAGCTGTGAGATTTCACTCACAGTGCAAAGGGCAGGCCCACAGGCGAACTTTGCTGGGGATTGGACCTGTAGAATCATAGACTGGTTGAGGGTGGGAGGGACCTTGGTGATCAGCACATCCAACCGCTCCCCTAGAGCTTGCAGTCCCACCACTACTGTAAAAGGGTCCCACCAAGCCGTGTCCCTCAGCACCACACCTGCATGTCTTTTAAGTACCTCCAGGGACGGTACCACCACCTCCCTGGGCAGCCTGTTCCAGTGCCTGAGAACCTTGGCTGGGAACAAACTTTTCCAGCTGTCCAACCTGAACCTCCCTTGGCACATCTCAAGGCCATTTTCTCTTGCCTGCTGCTTGTTTCATGTCAGATGAGATGAGCTCCAACCTTCTTTGAGTTAGTTACAGAGGATGATGAAGGGAACCTTAGCTTCTTCTTATCAAGACTGAATGGCCCCAGTTCCCTCAGCCACCCCTCACAGGACTGGTGTTCAAGGCTCTTCACCAGCTTGGTCACTCTTCTTTGAACATGTGCCAGCACTTGGACATCCTTCTTGTAGTGAGGGTACAGAACATGGTACTCAAGGTGTGGCCTCACCAGTGCTGAGCAGAGGGTGACAATCCCATCCTGCTGGCAAATCAGTGTCTACTCTGTGCTTGACTGGAGCAGTGAGCTGGGTGAAAGATGCTTTCCAGGGTTGGTTTTGTTTGTGGCTATGTTTGTTTGTTTTCCCAGCTCCATCTTATTGCTTTAGGAACAGATTGAAGATGCAGATGCTGGAAACCAGCGATGTCATCAACAGCCTCAGTCACAGAAGGCTTAAGTGTGTAATGCAGTGTGCAATTTAACAGGATTATCAGAAAGTAATAGTTAAGGTTTTGTTCTACTAAATGTTCACCCATCCTTTGTCAAGTATTTCTAATTACCAGGGGTTTAATGGCAATGTTTAACGGCCCCAGAACTCCAGGGTCTTTTAATATCTGCCACAACAGAGTTTTCAATTATCATAATTCTGTCCTTAATTTCCATCTTCATAATTATCCTTCATTACAGCAACATTCTTAAATCTGACTCATCAAAGCAACATTTTCCCTCGTTTCACTTGACTTGCAGCTCAGGCTGGGATTTAACCTCTCAGTCACTTCACCCTGCAGGCTTAGTGGATGAGCAAGAGATCACTTCTCTGGGTGCTCTCTCAGGGTAAAGGGGCACACAGTCCACAAGGGAGAGCCACCCTGCAGGAAGGCTCTGCAAGAGTGGACTAGCAAGTGCCTCACGAGGTTCAGCAAGAACAAGTGTAAGGTTTTGCACCTGGGAAAATATAATTTAGGAGTGCAGCACAGGCTGGGGAGCAGCTCTGTGGAAATGGACTTAGAGGTCCTGCTGGGCAGCAAGCTCAGCATGAGTGAAGGGTGAGCTACAGGAGCAAGGAAAACCAACTAGATGCTGGAAGGGCATTGCCAGCAAAGATAACTCATTATCTATGCCCACACTCAGCATTGGTCAGGCCACACTTGGAATGTTGTGGTCAGTTGTGGCCCCTGCTGTATTGAAAAAGGTGTGGACAGGCTGGAGAGATCCAGAGAGGGGCCTCAGAGGTCGTAAAAGGACATGGCAGCTGCTGTATGAGGAAAGCTGAGAGGATTGGGCTCATTCAGACCCCAGAATATGCTTCTGGGGGCTTATTATCATCATGCTGCAGCATCTACTGGGTGGCTACAAAGAAGATGGAAACTCCTTTTTTTATAGAGAACCACAGGGAAAAGACAGGGAGTGATGGGTGTGAGTTACTGCTGGGGACATGCCAGTTGGGCACCAGACAGGCTGCTTTCCTGGTCACAACAAGCAGCCTTTGCAATGACCCTGAGAGCCAGGGAAGGGATGGACTCCCCAGCACTGACTTTTGACAGAGAGCTGGATGTGGTGCTGGCCCTTCTTGTCTGGACCTAGCTTTTGCCAAGAAGGGTTGAATCAGATGATCCTTGAGTTCCCTCCC
>VWYK01065782.1:1867-22381 GCA_013399775.1 Semnornis frantzii | reverse complement strand
GGGTCCAGTCCTGTTCAACATCAGCGACACTGAGAGACTTTATCAGCGACACTGAAAGTGTCTGCTCAGCAAGTTTGCTGACGATACCAAACTGGGAGGCTTGGCCGACACACCTGAAGGGAGCGCAGCCATTCATTGAGACTCAAGAGCTGGGCACAGANGAGACGAAAGAGCGGGGCACAGAGGAACCCAATGAGGTGCACCAAGGACAAGTGCAGAGTCCTGCACCTGGGAAGGAATAATAATCTGCATTAGTACAGGTTGGGAGGTGATCTGCGAGACAGCAGTCCCATGGATAAGGACCCGGTGGGTAACCAATTTTCCACGGGACAGCAATGTGTCATTGTGCCAAAAAGGCCAACAGTGTCCTGGGGTGCTTTAAGAAGAGTGTGTCTGGTAGTTCAAGGGAGGTTCTCCTTCCCCTCTACTCTGCCCTGTTGAGGCCCCACCTGGAATATTGTGTTCAAGTTTGGACTCCCCAGTTCAAGAGGGACAGGAATCTACTTGAGAGTCCAACAGAGGGTTACAAGGATGATTAAGGGACTGGAGCATGTGCCTTATGAGGACAGGCTGAGACACCCGCGGCTTTTTAGTCTGGAAAGATGTCTAAGAGGGGATCTAATAAATATATATAAATATATGAGGGCTGGGTGTCAAGAAGAAAGGGACAACCTCTTCTCACTTGCCCTTGTAATAGGACAAGGAGCAATGGATGTAAACTACAGTACAGGAACTTCCACCTCAATGTGAGGAAGAACTTCTTTACTGTAAAGGTCACAAAGCACTGGAACAGGCTGACCGTAGAGGCTGTGGAGTCTCCTTCTCTGGAGAGTTTTAAGACCCATCTGGATGTGTTCCTGTGTGACCTGCACTAGATTATATGGTTCTGCTCTGGCAAGAGGGGTGGACTTAAAGATCTCCAGAGGTCACTTCCAACCCCTAACTTCCTGTGATCCACATTCACAGAATGTGGACAGCCAAACTTCAGTTAGGTCTAGCAATGGGAGATAGATGAGGTCTTTATGGTCCCCTTTTCTACTCTCTTCCATGAAAATCCTCTTTTTAGGCAAAATTCGTCCCATATTTTTTCCATGGGCAGAAAAACACGATCGACTTACTGTTGTGTTCATGTTACATGCACAATCCAAGTCAATTAAATAGTTTCCTGTAGAATAATCTTAAACAATAGAAGCTTTTCTCAAAAAGAATTTGCTGCTAAAGTGGTAGAGTTATACAAGATCTAGTTAGGCCTAATTTGCCCTGAACTCAAATTTCACAATGGGTAGTAATTTTGCTGTAATCTTGACTCTACGCATACATCACGGAATCACAGAATCCCAGGTTGGAATAGACCTCAAGGATCATCTACCTTTCCAGTCCCACCCTGCTTCCCACATCTCTGGCCTGGGTTCTGCCACGGATGCCTGAAAGCCCCAAACTGGGACAGAAGCACTCAAGGGCCTGGGAGACTACCCTGTTGTTGGAACGATGGTACCAAAACATCCAGCCCTGGATGTATCCACAATCCCCCCCGATCTGCTCTCCTTTCCCAGAGCAGAGTCAGGCAGCGCTATTTGGAAACACAGCACAGAGCCAGAGGAGCATGGGGGCAAGGAGAGAGTTGCCCCTCTATAAGCTGCTCCAGGCTTGCACTTCCCTTCCATGGTGCAATAATAAAACTCCTTACCTTATACACTTTCTCAGACTGTGGCTCTGGGATTCCAGGATCCTCCTGAAGTTCAGGAGCTTTTGCTGGCTCATCTTTAAACTTCTCTTCTGAAAATTGCTTGTAGGGATCTTTGCTTTCTTCATGTACTACCATCTCCTGTCTTTTCTTTTTCCCTTCCAAACCTTCTTTTTCCCCTTTTGTTTTTTCCTTGAGTTGTTTTTCCTTTAGTAATCGATCCTGCTCCTCTTTCCAAGCCTACATTAAATGTAGGGAACTCAAAACACTGTGGTTTTCTTTGTATTACAAGATGTTTCACATGTGAAGGTTGAAAAGAGTACAAGTAAAACTCAAAGGAAGCAACACTCTAGGTCACTCTAAGACCCATTTTCCAAACGTGTCTACAATTCTACAGTATTGCCTAGTATTTACATTATTACAATATTTATTTTGCATAAAGCCATCGACTCATTCAATCCCCATGATCAGTCCACCAACACTCAGAGGTCTTTTTCCCCAGATCTGCTCTCCAGCAAGTCACCGCCCAACCTTTACTGATGCAGGGAGTTATTCCTACTCAGTTGCAGGACTCTACACTTGCCCTTGTTGAATTTCATAAGGTTTCTACCCACCCTATTTTCCAGCCTGTCCAGGTCATGCTGAACAGCAGTGTGATTTGTGTGTAATGCATGACCACGGTCTAATCTACATCCATAAAATGCAATTCTCTGTTACAAGTGAACTCTGAGGTACTATATTTGCATCCCTTAATTTCAGAGAGATACTGTGTAAGGGACCAGAAATATATGTAGCTGATTAGGAGAATCATTTGGGATAATTGTTTGGGGTATGGGGAGCTTGGCACGTGGACTGCTGGGGTTAAGCGAGGGACTCTGAACTGGTGAGACTCCCTGGTGGGACTTTAGGGCCCTGGGTACTCCCTGGTGGCAGAGGCGACAAAAGTCCTGGAGACAAAAGTGGATTTTGAAGCCCTAGGGACTGCAACGGGCATGGGCTCCACTCATGAATCAGGGCAGGTGGCTGCACTTTGGCAACAGGGCGTGAAACTACAGAGACGCCACTGTATGGCGTGAGGACCAGAATCCATGAGGGCATCTGCTAGGATGTCTGTTAGGGAGTCTGCTAGGAATCTGCTAGGGGTAGGTCACCGCCTGCCTGGAGGAGCCACTGTTGGGGGAAAGCCGTTCTGTGAGGGGGCCACTTACTGAGAAGTCAGCGCCTAGAGACAGGGACCACTAAGAACCCATGTGCTGCCTTCCATGCTGCCCCAACGTGCTGCCTGCCTGCCTGCCGCCCTGCCTGATCAGTGAGCTGCCGTCCTGCCCAGCCCCACTCCCCACCTCTGTGTCATTCCCGCTTGACCACCGCGGTAGTTATATTTGCAGCCTGTCAAATAAACTGGTTTGGTGCTTGACTCCGCTTGAGTCTTAATTCTGTTCCCAAGAGTGTAAAGTTAGCTACGCTAAAAGTCCAGTTGGGCATCACTCAGGAGTTAAGCTCAGCCACACACCCGGCCCCTCTGATATCTGAGGACAAGCTGAAACGCAAAGGGAGTTTAACTTCTACCAAACCATCCACTGCTGGACCATGACATAGCGAAAGTAGGAGCTGGGTACATAAGTACTTCCATGAATCTGGATTTTATGTTTTTGTAGCTTTAGAACCAGAAAACTCCAATGAGGAGTATTATCCAGTGAGAGGTATTATCCACTGCAATTTCATCTACTGCCCTCCCTTAAGAAGATAACTGAATCAATAAGGAATAAATTAAAAGAACCAAGAAATAAAATCTACGAGAATATCCAAGAGCAGAAAAACTAAGAAGACTGCCAAGCCTATGTAAAGTTGCAGACCTACCTTCCTGGGAAAACAGTGTTATCTAGTCTGTTTCAGAAACTTACATACTTTTTGCCTCACCTTTAAAGAACCTTCTCTGATAAAAGGCCTTTCTTCATTGTTGGACTGAGATTCTGGAATGGTCTCTGTTATGGTTTCAGGCCCTGATGTGTTGCCTTTGAGAAATGAAAGGGAAATAATTGAAGTTATAAATACAAGGAAAGTGAATATTTCTTTTTAATGAAAAAATAAAAATATATTTGAATATAGTAAAAAGTATAAAAGTAGAATTAAAAGATAAAATACAAAGTCTGATCAGTTTAGAAGAAACTTATCTGGCAACAAGTATTGCTTGACAGTCATAACTAGGGATGAATACACTAAATATATCAGCAAGACTTCTCTGCTTACTGCTGTTGTAGACTTTGCTTGTGCAACAAGTTGGTTTTCGTCTGTTTGTTTTCTTTTTTTTAATGCAGATGAGCACTGCTGAATAAACAATTAGCATATTTCTTCTTTTTGCTGTTATCACTATTCCAGAATTCAGATCCAGTGCTTTAACCAGCTCCCCAAATGCCAGAACAAGCTCAATATCAAAAGTCATAGATATCACAACCTTTTGAGAAAAAATGTGAATAAATGCTGTCTGAACCTTCAAAATTTCACTAGAGAAGCACCATATTCCTTGTTTACTATTAGGTCTTCACAGTGTCTATGACTCATGAAAAGGGTATCTATCTAGGTGTGTGGTTTTATATGTTTGTATAACAAATATTTATATGCTAGAAAAGATAAGGTACACTAACAGAAACCTCTAGGTAAATGACTTAGTAGAAATTATGGTGTGGGTCACAGCAGTGTCAATGAAAATTGAATTCACCTAAATTCTTCCTGAGTCATATCTGTCAAGAGGTACTAGATGGGCAAGATTCTATCTAGCTCCTGTGGTGGCTAGATAGGCACAAATTGTGATTTAGAATTTCTAAACATCCTTTTAGTTACCAAACTATAGTCAGATGTATTAATTGGATTGGGAAATAAAATTTCTACATTTGCAAATGCTAACTGATAGTACCAGAAGGTTTTTGAGTGCATTCTCAAAGGCAGTGGAACAAAACAAAGGCTAAATATCAGTAAAATCGTTGTTAATACCACTTCAATATGCAAAGAGATGATTTGGACAAAAGTTCTCCTTTGTTGTGCTGGTTTGAGCTAATTGGAATATTTTTTAATAGAGAAAATTGTACTACAGGCTGTGAAGGAAAACAGTGGTGATATCTACTTCACTCATAGGCTTGCTGCGATGTTTAGGTATAAGAAAACCAAAACAAAGAAGATAAGAGTCTCTGGAGCTGGCAGTCTGGGTCACGAGGCACTTTGCTTGCTGGCTGCTTGGGTCTTGGGCTCTCTAGCAGCTCTGGCTTCTCCTCTCGGCTGAATAACTTCACTAACCCCTTTTTTCTTCTAATCCTCCCCAGCCGATCCTCCTTGCGCGTAAGCCAAACCTTGCATGTAAGGTGTGGGAGTGGGGAGAAGGTGGAAGGGTGGTTGGGAGCCCCTCCTGGGGTCTCTGATTTCTGGGAGGGGTGTTGTGTGTCTGTATTACCTTAAACTTGTATATTTCTGTAAATATTCCTGTAAATACTGTATATATTTGCTTGTATATTGTGCTGAGCTGTAAATATAGCTTCATCTCTTAACTTCCAGCCGGCTGAGTATTAGCCTGGGTCATTTTAAAGTGTGGGGGGGCAGGGAACTCCCAAATGGGATTTTTGGATGTTGCTGCGTGCTCAGCAGTTACTCCATGAACTGCTTAGAATTCTTGCTACCCAAAATATTGCTTGCAATTAAAGTTTGCTCTACAGTCTATTCAGCTCCAGTTTCCAGTTTTAGCTTCAGTTCCTGGCTTTCAGCTTTCATCCTGGCCTTTTTAAGAAGGATTTTTCCTGATCTATGCTGCCATTTTTCACTACTGCACATCTCTTCCGTTCAATCACCTAAACAGAGAGTCACATTTCTATGCAGTCCTTAAGTAATTTCAGTTACTGTAAATGTAAATTGACATTAAAGGTCTCTGTTTTCAGAACACAGGATGATGCCACATATTTCAATATATGTATTTAATTAACCTCACTACATATTGATATCTATGCAGATGACAAACCGATGGTAAAATACGCAACATGCAACTCTGCCCTGAACAACTTTGGGTCTTGACACCTCATCATGAAAAATGAATTTTCTATGATATAACAAAAAGATACTCACTTTTGGCCTCCTTAGGGAAGTCAGGTTTTTTGCCAGTACCTGCAGACAATTCTAAAGGTCTTTCTGCATTGGCTTTTTCCAGTTTAACAGACTCCAGTTCCCTAGCCATCTTTTCTTCCTGGTATTTGACTTCTTCCTCTTTCACCCAGTCATCAATTGAGTTGGCCACCATCTCAAGATAGTTCCTGAGGAGTACAACACTCCTTAGTTTACCATAATACAGTTTTTACTAATATTTTACTATTTTAGGCCAAACAAGATCACTTAGCTTCTCAGTTTTTTTACACATATATTGTTCTACAACTTTTGAAAGAAAGTTTGCCTTTGACAGGGTGTCACCGAGGTTTAACAGGAGTTGGGAATTTTCCCTCTCTGGTATTTGCTTAATACACCATATAGTTGATATTTTGGTTATTCTTTCTGCAAAGGGATATCAGAAACTTGTCTTCCAAAGGATGCCTAACCTCACCATCCTTAGAGGTGTTTAAAATATGCAGGTGTAAGGGGTTAACCCTCCTGGGGGGGTAGGTCTGTGGTCTGAACCTGACCCCAGGTCCTCCTGACTCCTCCCAGGGGTTGGGTCTGAACCTGACCCCAGGTGCAGTGTTTAGCCCACTCCCACTTCCTGTCTGGAACCCCCTAATATAAACCAAGGAACTCCCTGTTTATTTCTCTGCCNTTTAAAATATGCAGGTGTAAGGGGTTAACCCTCCTGGGGGGGTAGGTCTGTGGTCTGAACCTGACCCCAGGTCCTCCTGACTCCTCCCAGGGGTTGGGTCTGAACCTGACCCCAGGTGCAGTGTTTAGCCCACTCCCACTTCCTGTCTGGAACCCCCTAATATAAACCAAGGAACTCCCTGTTTATTTCTCTGCCTGCCTGCACTATCCTTGTTCCTGCTGCTCCTGTCTTGCCATGTGGCCATTTCTACCACATGGTGGACAACCCCTTCCAGAAATCTACCTCCATCCATTGCCGTCGATCTGGTTGTATCTATATATTTTTGTAAAAAAAATTTTTTTTGGGGTATCTTGTTTCTTTTCCTTATACCTTTTTGTAATTCTCCTACCTTAAATACCTTTTACTTATTGTTAAAGTTTTCTTTTAACTTCCAAATTGACAAAAGACTATTTCTTTGGGTGGTTTTACCCCTTTCGCACTCTCGCTCTCTGCATCTAACTACTCTCTTTCAAAAGGTGGGGGAAAAGGGGAAGGATGATTGTTATTGTTATTGTTATTATGTTAGCTATACTTGAGTCTCTGGGAAGATTAAACTAGAACCTATACAACAGAAATGTGGTGCTAATGGACATAGTTTAACACCAAATGTGGTAGTTAGATAATTGTTGGATTGTATGATCTTAAGGGAAATTTTCAACAGAAATTATTCTGTGATTCAATAGTATTCAAAAGCTCTGTATGCATTACATACAGCTTTTGGTTGTGAATATGGAGGTAGCTTTTTTAAACTTGTTATTGAAGCCTCACCATGTTTGTTCAAGAAAGAGAATACACAGGTTATCTACACAGACTGGAGATGCCTATAGCTTAGGCGCAGCTTAAAGATACCCACGTCTATTCCAACTCTAAAATGTAGGGGGAGCCTACTTTTAGAAAGTTGTGTGGAGAAACTGTTGATTGTATACTCAGTAAGGACAAGGTTGCTTTGCTTGTATGTGAAGAAAAGTGTACAGGCTATAAAAAACAAAGGTGTTGAAAACAAAAGTCGAAACTAGGCTGGAACCTAAAGGTGCCAGTACTGGAATAACTTGAAGACGAATATACATTATAAATACAAAAAGAGACTACTCATGTGGAAAATATTTTAGGGCAATGAAACAGTCGTTCAAAGCCAAAAATACACATTCTATTAATATGTATTCTGATGTCATTACTGCCAATGTCTGACTCAGAATCATTTCTCAGAAAGGATTAATCTTTTCCAGTAACTTGTGTTGTGCGTTTATTATGAAACAGTACACAAATGACATTGACATTAACTTTGGGCAAAAGAATAGTTTTGATAATATCTGAAATAATTAAGCTTCCTGATGGAGTGGCCATTTATTCTAACTGCAGCTGAAATGTTTTATACACATGAATTGCTGAAGGCCCATGCCTTTGGACCAGTAGCATCCACTGGGCTTCATACACAGCCTCCTGCTGCCCACCCTTTAAACAATACAATTCCTGATTTTTTTGACTGTTCTATATGAACTGCAAGACCTGATATCCCTAGAGAAGGAAGAGTAACTGTGATCTGCAGATACAAAGCCTGCTGCAACATAAGAAATTTAATTTCCCTCTTGCATGAGAATTTGCTGTAACAGGACCCACTGTAACCAGCTGATTAGCAGATAACAGAAGTGTATTCCAGACAGCAACTATGGAACAATTCTACTAAGTGTATCTGTGGTCTATGAAATATGACAACGAAGAAGAAACAAGGAAACACAGGTATAGAGCTCTCAACAAAGAGGACAATAATCGGTTGGGTCTTGTAACTCTCCTGTGGTGCAAGCATGGCAAAACTAGAATTACAGTAATTTTAATAAAAGGATGATCAATAAATTGTTACTTAACTCTTCAGGAGCCAGTTATTCCACACAAAGGTAAAAACTAGTAATACTACTGCTTAATATGCTAAACATATATGACTATGTTACTCAACTTTGCTCCCAAATCATGCTAAATGTCACCTAGAGGGTAGGGACAACCTGGGGCTGGGGTATAAAATCCATGAAAGGGACATCTCTGGCACAAGGGAGTGTGAATACCATTGGTATTGGGCCAAGGTCAGCGAGGCAGGGTGCAGTGTGGGCCAGCACCAGCAGAGGAAGCTGGGAAGGGAGACAAGAGATAGGATAGTTGACAGGCCTTGCTCCTTTGCCTCTACCTTTCTTGTAGAGAATTTGGCCTTCAAAACATGGCTGAAGTTTTGGTGCGTTTCTGTTAGAGCCACTGCAAAGATTTGCATATATGACTGTGCCAGTCGTTACCCAGGATTTATTAACCTGAGATAATTTTGTAGTCAGTGAATTTATCACCAGCAATCTCAGATCTGCTGCATCTGTCACTTTGGACAAATAAACCATTTGATTGTTCTAACTTTCTGAGCTGTGTCAGAGCAAGTCCTTATCGAGGCACTGAAAAATGGAGGCAAATGTTTATTTTGCCAAATAGTTCCAGCAAGACTCCTGGGCTCTGAGACAAACACTGAGGTCTTTCTCTTAATGTGACATCACCTAACAGAGTTAAATGAGAGCACATAGCACATCTCAAAGATGCTAACCAGCATACGTAAGTGACATATTGGATGAAACAAGGAACGACAAACCTTCTTGTTAACTTTTACTGCAGTTTCCCTAGGAACTCCTTCCTGCTTTGAACCTGATGAAGCGTCACTGAACAAAGATGGCGTGGCCCAAGTAAAAGCTATCTTTAATGTCTAAACTATATTTCCAAGGCATGTGGAAAAGTAGTAAGGAGGAAGCATACAGCTACTACACCATCCTCAATGACTGAATTATAGTGCATCTACTAAAGAACATGCTTCATTTTTTGTGAAAATATATATTCTAATATTAATAAAGGGCTTTTAGCGTTGTGTGAAAAATTTTCCCAGTGGCACATAACTTATGTTGAAAAACCTCATAATGTTCTGAGATAATTTTCTTTTCAACCTCCCTTACCCAAAGTCTCTTCAACATAATTTCCTTCCCAATATGACTTTGCATGTAGGTGTGCATTACATATAGCTCATAGTTTGTGATAAGGGGTCACAAACAGTTACTGCATGGCTCTACTCGATCGGGAAAAGCTTTCTCTCAATGGAATTCTTCTGATATAATACTTTTCCACCTGTATGATTTGCTTTCTCATAAACGTGATACATTGTGATATCTATTTACAATATCACAGAATGGCAGGGGTTGGAAGGGACCTCTGAAGACCATCTAGTCCAACCCCTCTGCTACAGCAGGATCACCAGGGTCACACATGCAGTGGAAGATACATGTACTGGCTTGCCCATGGTCCCTTCCCTCTCCTAGGGTGGGGGAAGCAGAGCGCAGGGAGAAGACGAAAGACTTGGAGACAGCCACTTTGAGGGTCCAAGACTTGCCCAGACTTGTTCCTCCCAAATAAAGGAGAGCAAACTCCTTACTTCACCTAGTATGGTTGGTTGGCAGGGTACCATTCTGATTGGTGGATTTGCGTGGCTAAAGGAGCTATTATATTTGGGCAAAACAATCGATAGGCCCTGCCTAATGCATGCTTTGGTTTTTACTTTAGCTTTGCCTGTTCTGCCCTGCCACATTATGCTTTGCTTTGCCTGCAACGATTTTCAAGACACCGACAGAATTCCCTTCAAGTTTTGAGTACTGTCTGATACTATTTTGTGAGTAAATATTCAAAGCCTCTCTCTAAGGAATTCTGTAACTAAATTCTATTGTGCCTTTCTGCCTTAGTAGCAGAAAGGAGCCTCTCAAGTCCCCCGGTGGGCAAAAGGTATAATTGAAACTAAGAACCTCTTTCCAGTTTTAAGTTTAATGTTTGCATTTGCTAGTTATTTCTTAAAGTGCTCTAGTTTTGCCTATTCCCTGTATGTATAAGCATCCAAACTGTGCGTTTTAAGCATGGTAAATAAGTTTTCTATTGTAAATAAATGTTCATAGTTGTTAATCTCTGGATATCAAAATTAATAATGATCATTAATTTTGCGTAATTCATAACAACACAGGAACACATTCAGGTGGGTTTGGAATGCTTTTGAAGACAGAGACTCCACAACCTCTCTGGGCAGCTTGTTCCAGTGCTCTGTAACCCTCAAAGGGAAGAATTTTTTCCTGATGTTTAGGTGTAACCTCCTGTATTACAGTTTGTGCCCACTACCTCTTGTCCTATTACTGGACACCGCTGAGAAGGGTCTGGCTCCAGCCTTCTGCCACTCATCCTTTAGCTATTGATAAGCATTAATGAGGTCCCCCCTCGGTCTCCTTCAGGCTAAAGAGCCCGGGCTTTCCCTAAGGTAGATGCTTTAGTCCCCTAATAATCTTTGTAGTTTGGTATCCTTCCTGAACTGCAGAACCCAGAATTTGACACACTATTCCAGAGGAGGCCTCACCAGTGCAGAGTAGAGGAGGAGAACAAACCCCCTTGATCTGTTGGCTACAATCCAGTGCTTTTTGAAACATTTAATTTAGAAGGTTTGAAACTTTTCATTTCAAAGCATTGTCCCAAGCATACACATACAGGCTTTGAATGAACGTGATTGTGAGAGACACATGAATGACTGTAATGGTTTAAATCAAAACAAATCCAGCAGGTTAACCTCTCTATTTCTATTCCTCCAATGCAGGAGCGAGGGAAAAAGTAACATACAGAAACTTGGGACTGAGACATGAAAAAAGTGAGATAAGAATAGTTCCCTGAGTAAAATCAGAAAAACATGGTACGAAATGCATTATCACCTTACCCTGTATGCAGAAAAAGCATGGCTCAAAGCAGCAGCAAGTGGAAGCAAGCAAGCCAAAAGCCCAAGCCAGGAAACTACTCCCTCGATCCCTCCTTGTCCTGCTGCCACCTCAGCAGAAAAAGGCCAACACTCAAGAGCCCAGAAGTAGCAACTGGAACAGGAAGCCTCCTATCTACCAATCTGAACTTCAAGCCCCAAAATACTTTGCTCCAGCCAGTACTTTGATTTTTGAAGCTGGCATGATTGCAGCATGGTATGAATAACAGCAGCAGGTTCAACTCAATCCATGACAATGATAAAAATCAATTACCTGAATCCAACATTGGAGTGCAATGTAATATCCCAAGTCTCTTGGCACAAACGATGCTGATTCCTAGGATTGTGAAGAACCATAAGCAAAGAATTATCTTGAGCATGATAGAAGGAATCAGTACATCTGTATTCTTGGGATGCATTATGAAGAACCTAGAAAGGAAAGAAATAAAGGTACACCTTCTCTCCCAACATTAGCATATATACAGATGCTAGAGAGCACAGGTTTAGGAAAGGATGTTTCAGAATTTCACTCCCTTACGAGATGTATGTGAATAATTTGGATTCCAGCAATCTTGTATTTACACTGCATATCACATCTGAACATATTCAGCTGGCTGAATATGAGCCAGCAGTGTGCCCAAGTAGCCAAGAAGGACAACAGCATCCTGGCCTCTATCAGGAATAATGCCACCAGCAGGACCAGAGAAGTGATTTCCTCACTCTATTCAGCACTAGTGAGGTCACATACTGAACACTGAGTTCAGTTTTGGGGTCCTCACTACAAGACAGACACTGTGGTGCTGAAATAGGTCAAAGAAGGGCAACAAAACTGGTGAAGGGTCCAGAGAACAGATCTCGTGAGAAGCAGAGAAGGGAACTGGGGTTGTTTAGTCTGAAGAAAAGGAGGCTGAGGGAAGACCTTGTTCTCTACAACTCCCTGAAAGGAGGTTGCAATGACATAGGTGTTGGTCTTTTCTCTATAGTAACAAGTGATAGAATGAGAGGAAACAGCTTCAAGGTGTCCCAGGAGAGGTTTAGATTGGCTGTTTGAAGAAACTCCTTCACTCAAAGTGTTCTCTAAGACTGGGACAGGCTCCCCAGTTAGGTGGCTGAATCCCCATCCCTGGAGGTGTTTCAAAAACACAGAGATGTGGCGCTGAGGGACATGGCTTAACACCAGCCATAGAAGACTTAGATAATGTCTGGACTCAATGATCTTAAAAGTTTCTTCCGATCAAAATGACTCTATGATTCTGCCTAGCAAGGAAATACTTTACGCTCAGCTACTACTTCTTTGTACAGCATTCTGTAGGATGACTCTATGTATAAGACTGTCACTTCACAGTTACCTGGAGAAGAACGTGTGGTCGAAAATGCTCAACAAAATTCCAATCTGTCAAACAACGCCTCTGTGTCTTTTTTATATCTTCTAAGTTCAGTCCTAGGCCGTAATTTTCCAGATTCACCTCAAAATACATCCAAACAAAACCATGAATATCAACATTTTAGTGTCGATTGTATAAATGAACTGTAACCTTGTGACTTAATATACAACATCCCATGTTGCATCATGGCTAACAGTGTAATGCTGCACATGTGTAGACCTGTATGGGACTATTTAATAAAACCCACAATTACTCCCAAAGGTTTTTTCGTCTTGGCTTTTTTCATGGAAAACACAATTTAAATATTTTTACTATTACGTTATATGTTTTTGAGTTCTGTAAGCAATTATGAATATTTTAAAATGTCCTATGAAGTAATCTTAAAATTGCTATATTTATCCAAGACTCTGTGTCAGGCAGGTGTTTCTGAAGGTGCCAAACTACACAGTCTACTCGTGTGACACAATTTGGCAGTTTCTCTCAATCTCTCAAGCCAGTATTTGACCCCTGGTATTCAGCAAAACCAGTAAAGAATTGTCATTATTAGCTTTACCAAGACCTTAGAACTCAAAGAAAGTGACTTCGCAGTGCTTGCAGCACTTTTTGCCAAATATCACAGAACTAACATCTACATGCAGCATCGCAAAAGAATCCTCAGTTACACATTCTGGCACTGAACAATTCTTTTTTGTTGTTGTTTTATGCTGCACTCTTTATTCCTTTCCTCACACTTGCCATATCAGAAGTAGAGAGATGCGATTCTTTGTTCCAAGCAGGATCAGCCTGACCTTCTCCTCCATCCTTGCCATTTGTTTCTGTATGTCCTGGAAATTGAAAGCAGGATTTTAGGAAACATTCCAGAAATGTTAGCCTAAATGTTAAGGTTGGAGTGGCAGTATTTCCTTAGCCTTCCTGATCACAGAATAGAATCATAGAATGGTAAGGCTGGAAGGGACCTCAAGGATCATCTAGTTCCAACCCCCTGCCATAGGCAGGGACACCTCCCACTAGTACAGGGCACTCAAGGCCTCGTCCAACCCGGCATTGAACACCTCCAGGGAGGGAGCAGCCACAACCTCCCTGGGCAACCTGTTCCAGTGCCTCACCACCCTAACTGTAAAGAACTTCCTCCTGACATCTAGTCTAAATCTCCCGTCTGCCAGTTTAAACCCATTATCCCTAGTCCTGTCATTGCATCAGATTACCATCAGTTTGAAGCTTCCTTTTATTGATTAGTCAAATAAGTACATCTCTCTCTAATTAATTACCCCTCCATAACAGTGTAACAGCATAAATTGATCTAACATTCATTTATCTCACATCCCGGAAAAATAATCTCGTTTTTAATGTTGCTCCTTGGACAACACTGCTCCAGCAGTGCTCCAGACCAACAACTTTTCACTATGTTTAAACCTGCAGAAAATGTAGAACTCACAGAAAATCTAGTCTGTATTGTTTGCAAGGAATCTTCGTCTCTGATCTTTCTATCTAAAGGGATAAAGTGTCACATAGAAGCTTGATAAAGAGATACTAATTGCATAAACTGCATATGAAGTAAGGAGAAAAAGGAAAATTACAGGGTAAAAAGTATGCATGCGTAATTACAACATATAGAACAGATTTTTATTTTCATTTTCACCTTTTTATATAATCTTCTAGAGTACTCATGCGTACATTTATATATACTTTCTACTCCCTAAACTCACACGATCTAGTTAAAGATGTCCTTCCTCACTCCAGAGGGTTGGAGTAGATGACTTTTAAGGTCCAACCCAAAACATTCTGTGATTCCATGATTCACTAATAATCACTTAATTAATATTATACATAAATTTTGATTTCACTCTGTGGTTGCTACTGACTTTGCAAAGCTCTTGCTGTCACCATAACACACAAGAATCTGTGTGCAGGAAGCAATTTAATCAGTATTTTATGTCTTTCATAATCACTAAACCAGTTTCCTAGTAAACACTTTTCTACAGCTCTCATTTTAAAGAGTTCCTTAAATAAACTGTCAAGGCTGTCATACAACGTAGCTAGCTTTTTTCATTATCTAGTGGTCCCACAAATATACTCAATATACAGATTCTACAATACTTGAAATGCAGTGATTTTTACAAGTATGAGAAAAAAAAATCACAGCCCTGGAATAGCAAAATATATGGTAGAATAAATAGTGGATTTAAATTCTTCAGGAGTAATGTAAACACAGAGCTTTTTACCAGAGCTTCTTGAAGACTTCCTACTGAGGAAGAGTTGTCTCAGCTGTTTTGCAAACCTGGCTGGATTATCCCAAGGGATATCAGCTACTTCACGATCACCTCCCACCATTGATCCAGAGCTCTCCAGGAAAGCAGAGTCATTCACCCCAGTCAGCATTAGGCTTTCGAAAGTAAACACTCTGAAGGCTCTTTCTACTTCAGCCCAACTCAGAAGTTCTATGAAAGAATTACAATCATTAAGTGAAAATGTCCTTATGGCTCAGCAGAAGATAAATAGAAGACTATATAAGTGTATTGTTCTTGGCAACTCTGCAAAAGCCAACAGCAATTCCCTTAATGGTACTGGATCAAATTCTGTGAGCTACGCTTTACATTGCGTTCAAAGATGAATGCTTCCAAATTGCAAAATGATATGCTCAACTATTCATCCATCTTAAATGAAGTGTTTCCCACATCTGAATACCTCTTGGCTCATTACTTTATATAAATGATGTTGATTTAAAAATACTGAGTAGACTATCACACCAGTTAACAACTAGTTATCTTCAGTTCATGAAAATACTTCCTTCTTATAAACGAGCTTTTTTTTTTTTTTATTCTTGGTAGCTTCTCAACCAACTATCTTCTTTTTTTTTTTTTTTTTCTTTTCTCTTCACATAAAATTTTACACATCATCTACCTAGAAGTAAGCCAGGTGCAAACAAAGGCAAGAACAAATCTTATTTATGGTTATACGCTTTGGTGATAATCATGAGAAGTATCTCATCTCCTGTTCAAATCAATCACCTTCTTGATAGAAGTGAAGACACTGCTGGTTAAGTAAACAGCTGGAGAGTTTGGCAGCAGTACTATGATCCAGTGAAGACCACTAAATTTGATACTTACCATCTGGAATGATACAGCAATACAAAACCCCTTCATAGCTTAATGTCCAAAATGAACATACCAAGAACTAGAAACAATGCAGTGAGTGTGAATTAATCTAACAGACAGGATTGCGACTGAATAGCTGGCAAAGGACCTTCAAATCCTGGGCCCTGTATGATAGCATAAATGTAACCAAAGGGATTTTGAAATTTACATTTCTCAATAGTCTAAGTTCTGAAACTGCTTAAGGGTGTTAATGCAGTCCTTGGGAATGTTTCACAGTGTACATCATGGTGGTACACACACTCCAAGAAAAAGTAATGGCAGAAATGATTATGGTTGAAGACCATCCAGTTGGTGGTCAGTCACTAGTGGCGTCCCCCAGGGCTCAGGCCTGGGCTCAGGCCTGTTTGATATCTTCATTGATGATCTGGATGAGTCCAGAATCAGTAAGTTTGCAGATGACACCAAGTTAAGAGCAGGTGTGGATCTGTTAGAGGGTAGGAAGGCTCTGCAGAAGGAGCTGGACAGGATGGACAGATGGGCACAGTCCGACGCTATGAGTTTTAAAGAGTCCATGTGCTGGGTTCTGCACTTTGGCCACAGCAACCCTGAGCAGTGCTACAGGCTGGGGACAGAGTGGCTGGAGAGCAGCCAGGCAGAAAAAGGCCTGGGGGTACTGGATGACAGCCAACTGAACATGAGCCAGCAGTGTGCCCAGGTGGGCAGGAAGGCCAATGGCATCCTGGCCTGTATCAGGAATAGTTTGGCCAGCAGGACCAGGGAAGTCCTTCTGCCCCTTTACTCAGCACTGGTTAGGCCACACCTTGAGTCTTGTGTCCAGTTCTGGGCCCTTCAGTTTAGGAAAGATGTTGAGGTGCTGGAACATGTCCAGAGAACAGCATCAAGGCTGGTGAGGGGCCTGGAGCACAGCCCTGTGAGGAGAGGCTGAAGGAGCTGGGGTGTTTCAGCCTGGAGAAGAGGAGGCTCAGGGGAGACCTTATTGCTGTCTACCTGAAAGGAGGTTGTAGCCAGGTGGGGTTGGTCTCTTCTCCCAGGCACCCAGCAACAGAACAAGAGGACACAGCCTGAAGCTGTACCAGTGCAGGTTTAGGTTGGATATTAGGAAGAAGTTTTTCACAGCAAGAGTGATTGGCATTGGAATGGGCTGTCCAGGGAGGTGGTGGAGTCACCATCCCAGGAGATGTTTAAAAGTGCTCTGGATGAAACACTTAGGGCCATGGTTTAGTGAATTAGAAGGTGTTAGATAACAGGTTAGACTCGAAGATCTCAAAAGTCTTTTACAACCTGATTAATTCTGTGATTCTATTCTTGGTTTGATGCAAAAGACCAACAATAGAAGTAATTTTGTTATTAACGCCAACAGCTTACCTAGAACACATTCTGAAAACCATTTACTGTCCAGTAAAAATCTTCCAAGACACATGTACTCCTCCATTGAAACCGTGTACATTTACTGTATTAACTGTATTACTGTATACTATATGTACCGTATACTATATGTACACATATACTATATGTACTGTATACTATATGTACTATATAACTGTATTTACTGTATTAACTGTATAAAACATACAGTTTATGTCAGTAGCTCCCAAAACGCTTTATATGTCCTAGGGTCAAAATAGCAATTTTGACCACTGTTTGCTGTTTTTTTCTATTTCAGATTTAGTAAGTGTTTGTTACATTTGTGAATATAACTAGATAAAAGAGTTCTAACAAACTTACAGTTTTAAGTCATACAATATTTAATAGTCATATAGCTTAGCCCATTAACCATGAAACTGAAGTCTAAAGTTAGCCCTAACTTGTATGGTATGGGAAGTTCTGCAAGAGTTTTAGAGAGATGGAAAAAGCTTATCTAAAAATTCCTCCTATTTAGTAGGACAATCAACCAGAATTAAAAAAAGTTAGTTATATCAACAAAAAAAGAAAATCAGCTTACCACTGGTACAATAATGCATAAGCTCATGAGCTCTTGCCAAACGTTTAGGGTCACTTTCAGCTGAAGGAAGAGTGAAATGGGTAAGTTCTGTAAGAGGCAGTTTATCCATCATTTCACGTTCAATCTTCTCTGGATTTAAGTGATCCTGGACCTGGAACAAAACCCAGAGCACTAGTAAAAACTTTCGCACCAGTGAAAAGTAAACTTTCACACCAGTGAAAATTCTAAAAATGCTATCTGGCTAAAGAAGTCTTTTTACAGCAAAATAGGTAATTGTATCGTGCTGAAGTTGGTTAGACACAGACTTTGAGCATGTGCTCTCAATTTGTTACTGAATCATGACATTATAAATTTTAGGCAGAAAAACTGGAATACATAAGAGAATAACCAGTAGCATAACACCAGACACTTGTCAGAATCTGTTTACTTGTGCTAGCTGAACTCAAATTCTGAAGTACAGAACTGTATACTGATCTATGCAGAGAGGCAGTAGCAGGTACCTTCCATGGGTCTTTCAGCTAATCTGTACTACTTCACACAGAAATTAAGTCTGCATACTCATCTGCCTGCGACAGCACCATCCTTACACGTTTAAGGATTTATCTTTTGAGATTTACTGGCATCTTTCAGTTTTGCCCTTTTTAGTATTACACATTTACAGGACCTTTTTCTTGGATTACACCTTTCAAAACTTTTTGCTCTATCTACTCGTCGACCATTGTGCTGGAACCTGAATTTCCTCCTCAGCAAGTAAATCAGTCATATGCCTGCTAAGAGCACCTCTCTCAGTGATTACTCACTACTGTCTTCTGCTTGAATACTTCCAATGTGTTAAGATCGATTTGTTTCTGAATACTGTTTTAATCAATTGTTGTCAAAGTATTCCACACCCAATTTGTAATTCATTAAGACAGGCCCTTAGCTGTGAAATCTAGAACAGTTAGCTAATTGTGAAACACTATTATCTTCAGAGTATTTTCAATAGTAAAGCTACACCTGGTGATGTGATGATTACATTAAGAACTGAGAACTGTCTCAACAAAGGTAAGATAATTCTGAATGACCTGCCTGATGTGTCTTGTCTGCCCACTGAGACAGCAGCTGCCCAGGGGTGTGCTGGACAGTGGATGGCAAAAAGGGTTGGAGGCTGCTTGGCACCAACCCTGCAAGCACATAAGAAACGCTCCCTGGAATGCGATAAGGGTGTAGGCCAGGAGTAGCTACAATGAATGAACAAGGAACATAATGAAAGCCCTGGCCTATGCCAGTTTACTGGAGGGGAACATCACTGGGGACATCAGAGGTTGGGAGTAGCAGTCCAGGAATGTCTCTCCCTCCTGCAGCTCCCACCAAAGGGCAGTGCGGGGTGGAAACTATCTCTCCTGCTTTCTCTTTCTCCACTTTCTCTCTCTCTCTGTCTCTCTCTCTCTCTGTCTCTCTCTCACACACACACACTTTTCTTTCTTTCTCTGTTTTGTTTGCTCCATTTTATCTCTTTCTAATAAATAGCCTTGTCCTGATATATGACCTCATTTGTGTCTTAATTTCACTCACGGGAATGTTTAAAAAAGAAGCATATTTCCTTCCCAGCCTTCTGATCAAGACATTTGGCTTAATGAAAAATAGATAAATTCAAAGCATTTGATGGTTTTTATTTTGTGTGTGCAGAAAGTCTGGGAACTGTTGCTTTGCAATTATCCCAAACCTTGCAGCATGTGAACCTTTCTGCCATTGTTAGAACACAGCAGTATCTTGGTTATACACTCTACTCCAACTATTTAGCCAATGTGAACACGTTTCTTGTGCTCACTATCAACCTCTATATATTTTCTTATACTTTTCTATACCCTAGTATTTAATCTAGTTTACATGCTAAATCACTGCTATCAAGTTAGAAATTAATTTTCTGCAGTTTTCATCAGCGTTTGACTGTGGTAAATCAACAGAGTTCTGTGACCTCATCTATGCCAAAGGCTAAACAATTGCATTAATAATGCAAACAGATTACTAAAATAAACGTAATGCTCTGTGTTTGTCCGCCAGTAGGAGTAAGTCATTGCTTCTTAACCAGACTAAACACATTAGTAGTGTGTCTATCTCAGTAGGAAAAATCTAGGCTATACTGTTCTGCTTTGTAAAAACACCACTCCATCCTCTTTAATGCATTGAGTATTCACTGCCTGTGGACTTTTGAACTGTTTATAGGTAGCACTATACCTTCAGCATGTGCAACCGCTGTGCCCGGGTATCATGGTAGTTAAATAAGGCAGGGTACTTGGGGGTAACGATCTGTTTTTCATTGTATTTAGGAGAAAAGTAGTCGTAGAGATCCTGTTGAACAAGAAAGACATATTAAATCCCAAGAATCAGATTTACCTGTCATTTTAGGAAATAAACAAAAGGCAACACAAACCTTTTTTTCGCTCTCAGGAAGCGTTAGAGAAGGAAGGATTGAAGCTATGTGCTCCGCAATGGTATGATGTAGCCCATCTGCCCGAGGCTCTGGTACCAACAGACTGGGTGGTGTGAGGCCTTCTTCACTTGCAATAACCTGGCAAACACAATATATGTTAGCTTTCATTACAGTATGGCTGCTGCTTAACTTCATTAATACTACCGAGTGGATCCTGCTTATTGTAAGCTAAACACAAAGTCATAAGTCTTTTCAGTAAAAGAAAAAACAACTTTTTTTTTTTTTTTTAGGCAATTTACAGATTTTATCCTGTCATGGATGTACGTGAACTGTTTCCTCATAATGTTTTTTAAATTT
>VWYK01065780.1:6293-60964 GCA_013399775.1 Semnornis frantzii | reverse complement strand
AAAAGGCAGAATAGAAGAAGCCAAGAAGGTCCTTCAGAAAGCAGCATCCTTCAACAAGTGCACCATCCCACCTGAACTGCTTGAGCAGGTACCTCTAATGGCATGGGGAACTGCTGCTTGTCTTTAGAGTCTTTCCCCTGTGCTTGGCTTTGTAGCAGGCTTTGGAAGCGAGATCACCTGACAGAAATCTCTCCATGCCCACTGGGGATTATTTGGGGATGGAATGTGGGTGACTCCAGCTTCAGTTTCTATGTAAAAGACAAGGTCGGGGAAAAGTCAGATCTGCTGTAAGGCTTAGCCTGTAGCTTTTTAGAGTCCACCTTGGGCTATAGAAAGGACTCAAATGTTTCCCTGGTTTTACTTATGTAAGTACTGCAGGAGTACTGAGGGTGAGCACAAGGGCTCCATTTTGTCTGTAGTTTTCCATGCATAAATGCCCAAAGGACAAGCCCACCTCAAAGTGTCTACATTGCTGAAATGTTCCTTTGCACAAGAGCCCAGACCCACTGGGCTGCCCTTCCTCCTAGAACTGCTTGGGCTGCTACAAAGGCTTTCCTTTAACTGCAGATGAAAAAGGAGTGAGCCATGAGTTTTCTTTGACCGATCTGACTCTTTGTCTTGCTGTCTTCTGAAGATGAAAGCTGAGAAACAGGCCACATCTGGAAGCATTCTGGATCTCTTTCGGAATAAGCACCTCCGGAATGTGACGCTGATCATGTCACTCACCTGGTAAGACATTACCTGATCCTATTTTCCTCCTTCTAGATGAAGAAGAGATTGAAGGCTGACGAGAACTGTAAATTCATTTTGTACGTGCTTTGGTGTCATGTTTGAATCTATGTATTCATCTTCTATTTCTCCATAGTGGATCAGATCTAATCCCTAAGGGCATGGGATTATTCAGGATGCTGTGGCAATCCCTGTGCTGTGATGTTTTTCTGCCCTCTCTAGAACTTCTGGGTGCAGTCTTAAAGTTGATGACCATTCATATGCCTTTATCTTATGCAACTACATCCCACAAAATTGTGACAGGTGGCGCCTAGAAGCACCACAGAGATTGCAGGGTGTTAAAATAAATTGTGTGTAATCCAAATTTGGAGGATAAAACCTCTGGAAACTCCATCTGCTTCCATGTCCTGTTCAACTTCACTTGAATTTCAGGTTTGCAGACAGTCTTGTCTACTATGGGTTGAGCCTGAATGTGACAAGTTTTGGTCTGGACATCTACCTGACACAGCTTGCCTTTGGGGCAGTGGAGTTACCAGCTCGACTGTCCTGCATTTTCCTGCTTGAGTGGTTTGGGAGGAAGAAAACCCAGGCTGTCCTCCTGCTGCTGTCAGGCCTGATGTGTCTCATCATCACTGTGATCCCTGAAGGTGAAGAACCTCTTTGCAAGTCAAGAGCAGAGCCAAGGCCAGGCCCAGGCAGCTCAATTCTGGTTCAGATCCACCCTCCCAGCCTTGCTGGCCACAGAGCAGGGCTTGCTCCAGGCTCTGTGCTACCTTGAGGGCCACAGCCCAGGGCTCCCACTGGTCAGGTTTCCTATTGCTATGACTTTCATCTTCATCAGCCCTGTGCCTGTGCCTTACACAGCTCCTTGCCCTTGGCAGACATTGGCCATTGTACATGCTGCTAACCTGGGAAGTGTGCAGGGCCTCAGAGAAACCTGGGTTCTCTTTAACAGCTGTCCAGAGGGTATTGCCCAGGAAAGGGTGTGTTGAGAACAATTTCCAGTGGGCTTGTTGGTAGATTCTCTTGGTAACTCCACTAGAATGTTTTGTTCCAAGGAATATCACTGCAGAAACCTTTCCCATCAGCCCTCTCTCCTCCTCCCCTCAGACCAATCCATGGCAATCACCGTCCTGGCCATCATTGGCAAGTTTACAGCCACAGCCTCCTTCTCCAGCTCCTATGTCTATACTGCAGAGCTCCTGCCCACAGTCATCAGGTGAGGTCTCCCCAGGCATTGAAACGTGACACTGTCACAGGTGCTAACAGTGGTGGGACAAGAGCCTGTTGTCCCCATGGCCACATGTAGTCCCGCAGAGGCCTCAGGGATGCTGAGCACTACTCTCACCTCCCCAGGCAGACCGGCGCAGGGCTCTGCTCCATGTCAGCTCGGATTGCAGGGATCATAGCGCCCCTGATCCGTCTCCTGAGCCATTTCCACCAGGCCATCCCCATGGCTGTCTTCGGCAGTCCCCCTGTGGTTGTGGGGCTGCTCTGCTTCCTGCTGCCTGAGACCCGTGGCAATGAGTTAGCAGACACCACAGGAGTGACCAGCCCACAGCCAAGGTGGGTACTGCAAACTCTGAATTTAAGGTAAAAAAACCCCAGAGATGCAAAGAGGAATGTTTCTCCAAGGTAGAGAGAAATACATCAGAAAGCAGGATGAAAACAAGGGCATCTCTTTCTTTGTCCTCCTTGTCTTCAGTAGCAACAATCTGGAAAATTTGTCCAAGAAAGACACCACAGAAGATGGAGTAGACTTGGAGAAGGATGGATACGGAAGCTCAGAGAGCAAGTAACAAAGGAATAAACATACACTAAAGGCCCAGTCTGATCCATCTGTTGTTAAAGCAAACCATCAGCCTCCTCATCAGCCCAAGCCTCCACGTTGGATCAGGATGTCACTGAGAGCCTGTCACACATCTCTGTAGCTTCTCTTTGTGTGTGGTGTTGAGTTGGACTGATTGATTAGAAGCCAAGAATGTATTTAGTGTCCTTTCCTGGAACTATCTATCTCCTGAAACCTCAGCACTACCCTTGGTCACAGAAGGCTGGGCACTCAGGACTGTACCATCTCTTTGTCTCACTTGCTTTGTGCTGTAATAAATGGCCTTTTGAAGTCTGGGGTATCTCAAATCCTGGCCAGACTTGCCTGGAGCTGGTATTAGTCTAGTGCATTTTTTGTGACAGCCCCCAGAAGACTGGAGATGAGCCAGGGCATTTGCAGCACCAGGGCTTCACCACTGTCTCTCTGAAGAAGTGAAGGTCAGGAGAGAGGCCTTGCTCTCATGTCTGATATACATTTCTATACTCAGGACCACTGAGCAGGAGCACCACGGCAAACTCCTTGAACAGCAGTGCCAGAGAGATGGCACCACAGACAGCCCCTCCTGGTGGGGCACTGTTGCACATCACTGGTTTTATTCAAAACTCTATTTCTTCAAACTGTATATCCATGAGATACTTTGATCCTTGAAAAGCATGCAGAAATGACGACAGGAAAAAGAAAGAAACTCTGCATTGAAAGCTTCTGGACACTGTCAGCAAATAGCCTTTGAGCCGTACACAGACAAAGCTGGAACAACACCACCATGTAAATTCTGGGCTTCATTTGTACCACGCCAGTGGTAACAGAAAGTCATCCTGAGAGACCCAAGGTATGAGGAAGGGAAGCACAGGAAAAGCATGGGTTTTTTTTTTGTAGTAGAAGACAAAAGTGGTCCTAAACCATTTAAAACCAGAAAAGGATAGAGCAAGAAGGAATGGACTAGAACAGCAGAATGGACTTGACAGTTCCCAGAAATATTTTTTTGTCAGAGATCAGCTGCCACAGTTCTCAGCTGCAAATTAATGTGGTCCTACGTCATCTCTCAACAGCACAATTTTCCCTGAAGAAAGCATCATGACCTGCTTTAATTCAAAAACAACAGCTCGAAGGTGGGAATTCTGCTGCCTGTTAGACATCCTTGCTCCCCTCTTCTTGCTTCTTCCATTGCTTTTTTTTTTTTTTTTAATCAGTTTGATGTTTCAAATTCAGAAAAAGGGAAAATTAAAAGGAGCGTTTTTAAGAGAGGGTGAGAAGATCATGGCAGACAGTCAAGAGAAATCACTCCCCCTTGCAAGTGTGAGATTGTTTTCAGTGCTGCATCTGCTCTAGCTTTCTCTTTAGTGAGCATGCTACTCTGTCGCAAGTCTGCTCAGTGCTCTAGATGTCTCATTTGGACAAAGTTTACAGTCTCAGGTTCCTGGATGTAAGGACAGGAAAAAGGAAGAGAAAATGTCACCATCTCAGTTTATGATGCCCTCCTTTTTTTCCCCTTAAACGAAAAGCATCAGATTTCCACCAGGGAGAGCACTGTTGAACACCAGAGACAGAATGGAGCGCCTGAGGACAGGCTATAGAGGGAGATGCAGGAAGGAAGAACAGTAAAGGAGACGCAAGAATTGGCAGTGACTGCTCGAGAGATGCTGGTGTCCCGCAAATGGAGACCTGCCTGTCCAGAGCGCCAGCACGGCACTAGGTTGCCTTCAGCTACAGCTGCTTGCAGGCCCAGCTAGAAGCGAGTGGTCTGTGTGTACTCATTGTCATGGCCATGGTCTTTTCCTTTCATGTCTCCTGTTTCAGAGCTGCTGTTGGCATTTTCACAGACCTAATGAAAGGGGAAAGAGTTTAACAGCAAAGACAGACCCGTTGTGAGTTGATGGCAGCCTCCTCTGATACATGCAGCCTTGAGTAGCTTGGCTTTCCATTCCCCACTTGCTATCTGCGCCTCTGCAGACAATCCTCTTCCAGCAGGATAACAGAGTGTTGGATTGCAATTCAACCAAGTCCTATGGGGAACAAAGGCTGGAAGCTATGAGAGGCTGAAAGCCAAAGGACATGGGTACAAGGCATCAGCACTTCCCCTGCAGAGGGTAAGTGAGGCCAGAGAAGCACCAGCCATTTCCGGAGTCCTCCTGTCCTATAGACAGGAACAAAGGGGCAATCACCATGGGCAGGGTAAAGGGGCCTCTTCCCTTCCTCTGCAGTGGGGCAGCTCTGCTCCCTGCCAATGCTGTAAGCTCTCCAAGAAACCCAGAGCACGTGCAATGATGCAGGCCTCCTGCAGCTCATGTCCATGCCCAAGAAACAGCACAGGCACCATCTGAGGGATACTCACCACTGCTGGGGGACAGCCATCCCCTGTGTCATCTGCCAGATCAGTACCACAGGTCTCAGGCAGCAGAAAGCAGAGCAGCCCCCCTACCACAGGGGCACTCCCGAAGATGGCCATGGGGATGGCTCGGTGGTACCGGTCCAGGAGGTAGATCAGGGGGGCCATGACCCCTGACACCCGCCCCACCATCGAGCACAGCCCCACGCCAGTCTGCCTGGGAAACAGAGAGGAAATGGGAGGCACAGGCAAAGCTTAGCCTTCCCAAGCCACCATGGGACTAATGTGGCTGTGGGGAGAGCTGGGCTCTTGCCCAAGACTGCCACCAGCAGAGTGAAGCTCTGATGCCTGGGGAGAGCTTACCTAATGACCGTGGGGAAGAGCTCTGCAGAGTAGACGTAGGAAGTGGAGAAGGAGGCCGAGGCAGCAAACTTGCCGATGATGGCCAGGACCGTGGTTGTCACAGGCTGGTCTGAGGGGAGGAGGAAAGACCACTGCTGTGGGATGAGGGAGGGCCCTGCACCACTCAGGGATGGAGGCTAAGGGTGTGTAGTGACAGCTGCATCACTTGCACGGAGCAAATCACCTCTGAACAGTGCCTGAACAAGGATCAAAAAGCAGCTCTTGGGGACTTAACCAAGTCCCTTGTGACCATGGCACCAGGGTCAGCTCAAGCTATGAGTCAGCCTTGTAGAGGACAGGACCTGCACCAGCAAGGGAAGGGCTGGGGCTCTGTGCCTCCCTGTCCCAGAGTTAATCCTTTCAGGATGGGAAGAGGTTATTCACCTTCAGGGAGCACAGTGATGACCAGACACACCAGGCCACTGAGCAGCAGGAGAACAGCCTGGTTTTTCTTCCTCCCAAACCACTGCAACATGAAGATGCAACCAACACGGGCTGGGATTTCCACTGCTCCAAATGCAAGCTGTGTCAGGTAGATGTCCAGACCAAAATTTGTCACGTTCAGACTCAGCCCATAGTAGACAAGGTTGTTCACAAACCTGAAAGCCAGGCAGTGTGGCACCAATCATAAATATTGTCCAGAAGCAAACACGACATTGATCTCCAACAAGAACATTTTGGCTAACCTACAGCATTAACAAAGGCTCAAGAAACCAGACAAACACCATAGGACTGCCAAAGCTGAAGCGGCTCTAAGCTTCCCCACAAAGTGCATGGCCTCTTGAATAGCCAGGAAGAGAAAAATCCACCAACAACACCCAAACCCACAATGCAAAGGTAAGGTTCTGACTAGCCCTCAGTCTTGTCTTTGCTTCACACACATGTTTAAGAAGAGGGGGTCACTGGATATCTTACCAGGCACATGACATGATTAATGTCACCTTCCGGAGGTGCTTCTTCCGAAAGAGATCCAGAATGCTCCCAGACTTGGTCTGTTTCAAAGGTTTCAGCTTCAGCAGACAGACAAAGAGTCAAACCACTCAAAGGAAACTCCTTTTTTCATCCGCAGTCAAAGCCTCAGCAGGAGCCCAAACTATTCTGGCAGGGAGGCAGCCCAGTGGTGCTGGGCTCCATTGCAGATGCTCTGGGTGCCCAGTGCAGTAATTTGGTGACTAAGAGGTTTTTTGGCGTGAACATTTGCCCAGTGTGGCCACTGGGGAAATGTCCTCTGGGCATTTATACATGGGAAACCACAGACTAAGCAGGGCTCACATGCTCATTCTCAATACCTCTGCAATCCTCACAGAAGAAAAAACAGAGAAGCATTTGAATGACCTCAGCTGAGCCTCAGCAGAAGCTCTTGACTCTTCCCTGACCTTGTGTCTGTATATTTACCCACATTCCACTCCCAAACTGTCCTCAGTGGGCATGGAGAGATTTCTGTCAGGTGATATCACTTCCAGAGCCTGCTACAAAGCCAAGCACAGGGGAAAGACTCTAAAGACAAGCAGCAGTTCCCCATGCCATTAGAGGTACCTGCTCAAGCAGTTCAGGTGGGATGGTGCACTTGTTGAAGGATGCTGCTTTCTGAAGGACCTTCTTGGCTTCTTTTATTCTGCCTTTTGTTACCAGCCATCGAGCTGATTCTGGTAGCATTCTGCCAAGGAGATGAAATCAAGAGATGCTGCTGTGACCTTTTGGGTTTCCCTACAGCCCATCTCCTTGTGGTGGTCACATCCAGCAAGCAACGGGCATGACATGTGATAGACAGACTCTAAATACCCTACTTTTAGACCCCAAAGTCCATATTTGAAGACCTGAACCAATCCATTTGCTGCATTTGGAGGTCATCAGGGAGATGTGATGATTTCTGCAGAAAGCCCTTCAGCATCAGCACTCTTATAGAAAATACCCAGCCTGCTCCTAAGCTGCTGCCTCCTCACTGCTGCACTTGCTTCTACTGTGTCTGCAAGGAGCTCTGCCCATATCCCACTTACTGGAAATAGAAGAAAAAGGCAAATATAGGAACAGATCCTGCAATTTGCAGCAGCCTCCAGTTGCGAATTCCATAGCTCAAGCCAGCCAAAATCATCTGTCCAATTGCAAAACAGCAGTGAGAACCAAGCACCGCTTTGGGCCGGGAGGAGACCCCAATCCATTCTGTAGCTGGGAAAAAGAAGAAGGTTCAGGTACATCGCCTTGTTTTTCTCAGCACCCAGAGTCCCTCACTGGAGCAGAGCTGGGCAATAAAATCTATCATGTCCCAGAGCTACTAGGCTCTTTCCCCACCCTGACTTCCTGAGCCTGGAGGCTCTGCCCTTGCCCTTCTCTTACTGGCATGGGAGAGATGCTCCCCACAGCTTGAGGGAACATCGAAGTGCCAAAGGACGGTGCAGAGCAAGACCTGTCCTTATCTCAGCATTCTTCAGGCTGCAGATGATGATTTTCATTTTCTTTAGTCTTTTCCTATTGCATCTATCTGCCTTAATGCACGAGCATCCTACTTACCTAAGCCCAGTATTGTCATGGTGATCCCTGACACCGAAGCCCCCACGACACACCTGAAGGCCACGTACACATAGAAATGGGGCACAAAGGCAATTCCTAGACCAAACAAGCCCTGGAGGATGACAGCTATCAGAATGACTGGCCGCCGGCCGATCCTGCCGAGGAACAGGGAATACACAATTGGTATCTGGAGACACCCTGTGGAGATGGAGAAGAGCCCAGTGCATTGCACAGTGATTGTGTCACGCTGTTTTGGAGGCAATAAGACTCAGACTGGACTCTGTTGACCTGTGAAGCACCCTGCACACATGCAGTGTCTTTTTCCCTTTCACGCACTGTATGGCCATGTCCTCACAGCACCTGAGGACTTTGGCCAGGGTCCCTGTTAGTGAAGAGCAGTGACAACATGTGTGGGGTGCAGTTCTCAGCCAGGCTTGGAGCAATGTGCAGCTCTGCACACTGACACTCTTGTATGGACCCTGGACAAGTATTTCCTCACCTGTCACTTAGTGGTCCAAAAATCAAGGATCCTAGGAACAGCCCCAACATGTAGATGGACTGAGATATGTCATTCAGATCCTTCCTGTCACACACCAGGTCATACTGGAGGAAGGAAACACATAGACTTTTATTCTCAGTGGACTCCAGATGCTTTCTGATCCCACCTCTAAGGATGTGAGTCTCCAGGATATGCACAGAAGTCAGAGGTGGGACAAGCCCCAGGGGCACTCAGTGGAGCCTGTCTCTCAAGCACTGGAACCTGCAAGATGTACCCCCAGCCCAGGCACCCCCCAGAGAAGCCTTCTGATTGGCAAATTTTCAAGTAGGACTTGGAACAGGAGTCTCAGCAGGTTGTTTCCTTCTAGACTGCCTTCCTCCCTCAAGATAAAAGGATGAGTACAATACTAATGCCTGGGCTAAGCAGTTTCCATTAAAGAGAGGTGCTGCAACGGTCATCTTCCAGAGGACATCTACAAAAAACGTCACAAGATCATGTATAGAAAATATATAGGTCAGAAAGAAATCAAGGAAGTTTAGCACTGCTCATGGTTGGCATTGCTATGCTCCTGTTGATCATTAGATGTGGTTTTACAGCAACAACCCTAAGATGGGGAGGGAACACCTAGACCCCGAGGCAGGAGCCCTACAGCTGCTCACCCTGACAGTTTCCTATGACAGGTGGGAGCAGAAATCAAGCACTGAGCTCTGCCTCCTCCTGCTGGACCGGGTGTCTGAACAAAAAGCTCTGTCCTGTCTACAAAGGAGCACCCGGTGCAGGGACACTCGGAAGGCCCCACCACGAGTGATTATCTCTCCATTGTCTCTGGCCATGGCCCTGGCAGCATCTGGCAGCCTGCTTGCATGCAACGTGTCAAAGACCACACCTGGGGGCTGAGTGGAGGAGCCCAGGTCCCCAAAATACACCTGATGTAAATCTCAGCCCAGCTGCACCATGGCCAGCACCAGTTTTGACTGAACTGCAGCACGGGGTGGCCATTTGGGTATCCCTTCCCTCCCATGTCCCCAGCACATGGAAAGGTGCTTACAGACCTCGGTCAGCAGGGACGGTGGCTGTCCTGGAGGGTACACCCACCCACTGCGGCACTTCTCCGTGGCATTCAGGCCGTAGGTCCTGATGGAGTCCAGGTCCCAGTCCACCGGCGAGTACATGGAGCACTGCTTGTATGCCCCGGCTGCATCTCGGGGCAGGGTGAGGTTCAGCTGCTCTTCCTCCGTCAAGTTGGGGCCGACAGCACGGATCCAGCTGGTGTCACAGTGATGTGGCACATATGAGACCATAAAAAGCTGGCAAAACTGGTGGAAGGCCACGCTGAGGCAGGGAAGCACAGTGAACAGCACCAGCCATTTCTGAAATGGCCCAAAATCACCAAGCACTTTCAAAATTTCCCCAATGCCTGACATTGGGAGCTGTGTCTGGAACAGGACACTGCTGGGACAGACTTCCCAGAGGGATGGAATTAATGTTTAAACCTAAGATAAGCTCTGCAGCCACGGGCAGCCACAATAAAGCCTGGACAGACTTAATACATGAGTTTTACTTGCCCTAAGTATACCGTGTAACACATTAATCACTTCTGAGTCACCCACTAACAGACAGAGATGGCTGGAGCAGAAGGACATTTGCTTCAGGTGACCTGGTCACCCCTCTGCCAAGACCTGGTGGCACTGACGGGAAGACTCCTCCAAAGCAAGTGCTGCATTTGATGAACCACCGAGACAGCCTCAAGCAGTTCCACTAGGTCAAGCAACACGTGTGATGTAGAGCTGGGTAAAGTCCAGGGGAATAAAGGGAGTGATGCTAAGGGATGGGCAAAGCCAGAGACAAAGAAACTAGGACAGTTGGCTCTTGTCCCTGGTGACAGGAGACTTCATTTTCTTCTATCTTTTGCAGCCACAAATGGGACATCCATCCTTCCCACCAGTTCTGAGCTACCCCTGCTGGGGCTGCTCAAATCAACCAGGAAATAGTGTGTGTCCCCCCTTTCCTGAAGGCCCCTTTTATGTACTGAAAGGACACTATAAGGTGTTCTTGGAGCTTTCTCTTCTCTAGGCTGAACCACCTCAACTCTGAGTCTGTTCTCACAGGAGAGCTGCTCTAGCCACCTGATCACCTTTGCAGCCTCTTCTGGACCCACTCCAACAAGTCCATGTCTTTCTTGCATACTGGGGACCCTAAATCTGAATGAAGTAGTCCAAAAGAACAAGTATTGTGGAGAGGAGACAGTGCAGCTTATGTTCCAAACACCATCCTGTTTCACTCTGAGGTGTTCCTGGGCAAGGGACACTGATCCCCAGCTGCACAGGGCATGCAGAACTTGGAGCAAACTTTTCAACTGAAGAAAAGCTCCCAGGATGCAATCCTAGGTGCACCCTGGCTCCATTTCTGCACACAACTCCTGCAAAGCATCCCCCACCCTGTTACCTACCAAGTCTTCCTGGGGGTTGTCAAACCTTCCACTATCCCAGAAGAGAAATGCTGCAGACACCACTCAGACAAATCCCTTCGCATCCAAGCCAACGACACATAAACCACACAAACACATGGCAATGGACAATTTGTTCTTTATTGATTAAAAATTAGAGACATGCAGTAAAATACAAAGTCCAAAAAAGGAAAAAAAGCCTGAATATTTTACATCTTTCATTATAATCTACAATACACCAAAGTTGTGAAGAGGATCCGTTTTCATTAACAGAGCATTGTCCTTAAAAGTAGGAACTAACATTGAATTTCCACCTGCTTCCAGGTTCAGATGAGAAATTTGCACAAAAACCAAATGCTTAATGACACTGGAAAACAATTATGAACAGCATTGGCACTTACTGGAACAACATCAGAAAGACAGTTGTCTACAACTGTAATAGCCCAAGTAAATACTTTGAATCCCTACCCAAAACATCGGGAGCTCTACAGAACAAAACACATCCATTTTTTCCCTCACTTATTTTCTCCATTAAGGAAATTGGGAGCCTTGGTTTAGTGTGAGCTCAAGCTCTCCAAGTCCTGGCTTTGGGAAGGTGGGGAATAACTTAATAAATAGATGCTGCATTGTTCCATTTGAGCAGTTTGAGTCTTACCTTTGTCAGCACCAGTACACAAATGAACAAGGAGGTCCCCATGGCATGTGGGCAGAGGGGAAAATAATACTGTACCAAGACTATCTTGTCTCTGTATCCTAAAGGTTTCCAATACATCTGTATCAGCCCCAGGATGACATGAAAATCGAGGTGTCAGCCTGCTCTTCCCAAGCCAAGAAGATCAGTGGGGGATGCCATAGGGAGTGCTTTGTGTCAGACAACAGGAGAAAGTGCCAGAGGTGCCACACATTGGTGCACACACACACACACCTAGCCAAATCCAACCGCTACCAACTCCCTGGTATTGGGCATCCCCTTCTTGGGCTTTAAGAGCACCTGCTCAACACCCTGGGATGCTCTTGTTCCCAAATCCTCTTTCGCCTCTCCCTCCCCCTCACCAGCCACGAGGCTGCAAATAGCCCATGGAGACATACTTAATATCCACCATGAGGCTAAAAGCAACAGGGTGGTATATAAAGAATGCACACAATTCAGGAGGCTTCCACAGCTGCTCACAGAGAACAATATATAAACACAGATTGTTCATCTGAAGACTTGGAAATAAGAAAAAGTCCTAACTGAACCCAGCCATTCCACTCTAACCTCTGTTTCTGCATTGTTCGTGGTTGATGGAAACCAAACAGGCTTCCATCTGCCTGTTAAATGGCAGGCTTACAATTGCTGTGTAGAAAACACTCCAGAGCCAATAGCAGGTAAAGGCCAACTGTGAAACAGTAGGAAAAAACCCCAAATCACCACCATCTATTATTCACATATTGCATTACAAGTGTCTCTTACCAAACTCAGAGGATAACATTATATGATGGATGCAGAAACTCCAACTCAACACCACACACAAAGAAAAGCTACAGAGATGTGTGACAGGCTCTCAGTGACATCCTGATCCAACGTGGAGGCTTGGGCTGATGAGGAGGCTGATGGCCCAAGCCATTAGTGCAGGAGGGACACAGCCCGGTGCTGCCGCTCTGCTGGGGATTCTTTATTGCTGTGAAACACGACAGGGACGGTTCCACGGGTACCACTTTGCAAGGGAGTGGGAAACATGTGGGGAGGACTGGCGCAGCCAGGCATTACAGGCTGGGGTTCAGGACCAGTTGGAAGTGCATCATCTTTTCCAAATGCAGAGTGACTCAGACTTCCTCTGCCTCTGACCATGAATAATTAGTTGATCATCTGAAGGACCAGTTTCCCAACAGCAATGCCTCATTGCTCTGCTTCAAGAACAGACTACATTTAAGCTGCAGAATGAAAGATACTTTGAGGAAGGACTGCTTAAAGTAAATTAAAAGGTTCAGCCCTCATGCCATGCCTGGCACTCATGTGGAGAGAACCAAAATGGAAGAATAAAAAAAAAATTAAGGCAGTTTACAAAGGGAAGCTGACTTCTAACACCTCAAAATCAAGGAAACTCTCAAAAACACAAGGGAAGGTGGCTCTCCCTCCCGTGGGTTAAGACTTAGCTTGCTTTCTCAGGTGCAAGCATTCAAACCAGCAGTTTCAAAAGACACAGCTGAAGAGAAGCAGATTTCTCAGCACTCCAGGTGACCCAAACAACATGTACATTGGTGTATCACACAGAAAGAGAAGCAGGTAAAGAAATAAAGAGATCCGTTCGGTATTAAAACTTGTGCAAAAATAGCAAGTGGGAAAAAAAAAAAAGATAAAAGAAGAAACCACATGTATGCAAACACTCAGGCAAGATCATCAGAGCAGTGGAACCCCCTGCTTCGTACTCAGTAGTATTTTTTTTTTAAAGTAAGGCAATAATCAAATGAACATGCAGGCAATGAGGTGTTGGATCTGCATGTCTGAGATGACAGATACAAAAACATGAGAGTTGTTTACAAAAGGTGTAAACGCCATCGGTAAATTTCAGGAAGGTTTGTGATCCTATTAAGGAAAATGTTAAAGCTTCTAGGAAGGGGGCTGTAGTTCAATTCTTTGGCAGTAGTGGTTTGTATTTTTTAGGCTAACAGAAGCATTACGAATATGCACATGTGGGTTCTCGGTTGGGAAACATCTCCTGGGACCATTGTTTAGCTGATGCTGAGCTGTGCAAATCCAATAAGTTTGCCATCATCAGGAATATCTGAGCCTTCCACACCAGATGCCTGAAACACAAGGAACAGAGATCCAGATAGCAACAGCCATGCTCTGCCCTGCCACTTGCACCACAGCACATCACGGCATGATAGTGTGGGGAGGGGCAGTGGCAGGACAGTGTTGCACTGTACTCAGCAGCTCACACTGCCCACAGTTAAAATTGAGCACTTTTTTTTCCCCTTTTTTCCCTTTTAATTTGAAACTAGGAAGGACTGGGACTGAAGTTTTGCCAATGTCTGCTCTGACTAGGGCTACATGTGCTAACTAGGGTAAAACCACCAAGTGGTTATAATGGAATCACTGCTTTGCTAATAACAAGGAGGTTATACCATTGCTTGGCCTCTACAGTTACCTCTGTTGTTCTTCTCTCCCAGGCTATCTTCTCCTAGTTCTGGCCCTCTTCTTTTGTTCCCTGTGGTTTTTTTTTTTAACCTACTTCATTTCATATCCTCCTCAGAGACAATCCCATTCTTTCTTCTCCAAGAAAGCAGTCTGTGGCATTTCTTAGCCTACTTACCCGCCCCAAAGTATTTTCTGCCCTTCCTGGGCAACTATACAGGAAATATCCTGCTGTTTATTAGCTAGGGTGAGGGAGTGCCTGTATGAGCACATCACCTCACATTTAACCCAGCTGCTGCTCAGAGAATACAAGCAGGGAGCTTGTATTGCCTACTGTTAGACAACCAGCTTTGGGAAAGAAAGGAGTATGTAGATTGCATACATTAGATGCCTGTGACGTTTACTGTAGGCTTCTATATGCAATGCCTTCTCTTTGCGAGTGACAACTTGTTCAATTAGGGAACAGGAATAAATACCAGTTTGAAAGTGATGGATCTGTTTGCTTGGGGGTCTTCCACAATTTTCTGCAAATTAGCTGCAACTGAAATGACACACAAAGGAAATGGGCAAATATTAGAACAGGCTAGAGAAAAACATCTCAAACTCACTAGGCCTCTTTACTACTCAGTAAACTTATAACCTTCTAAATAATGAAAAGAGTTTAGATCTGAAGCAGCCTCAATCTACTGAAATCTAAGTCTAAAGGTTTAGATATAAAAAATGCTGTCATTTGTTATTATGCTTCTTTTTCAGAGGTAGTTATTATTTCCTGGATGTGGTGGGATTAGCAGTGATAAACTGCCCAACTGCACCTGCAAATGCTGTTAGCTTTGCACTTCTGGCCTTTCCACAAATTGCAGCCTGTAAGGAATAGCTTTGCCTGCTGTAGTCGAAATACACAGGCAGTGATGACAGTTTCAAGTCCCACCTGTTACACAGAAGGACACACTTATTTAGCCAGCTGTTGCTAGAGGTACTTTCCACCTGTCTCTTCAACCCATATCACACATGCACTTCACAGTTCCTTCCCCAGCGCTACTTAAAAAAAATGGCTCATTCCAGTCCCAGACCTCTCTGGTGCAGGACTTGTGAGCAGTACAGGCTTCTGCAGCAATTTGGCAATGCAAGGATGTCAGATGATAATCAATTAGCTAATGCATTGATTAGCTTCTATTTTGCTTCATAATGTTTCCAACTAGCTCACATCCTTGTAGACTAAGGCTTGCCTAAATGTACTGGCACAGAGCTGTCACCAGAATTAACAGTAGTTTTGTAGAGTCACTGGAGTAGAGAACCAAAACCACAGCAAACTCTCCCAGTACCCACTCAAGTCATTTTAAACATGCAAAAAATCGACTGAAATGGTTAGAGCAGAAAAAATAATACATCATTACCTACTACCAGATCTCTGCCATCAACAAGACCTGCTGAAATGAGTTCTTGAGACACGCCATCAGCAGTATCTGTTGGGGAGAAACCCAAGAGCCAGTCACCATCCAACAGAAATTGTCCAGCTGATGGAGGTATCACACAGAAACCTAAAGGAGCTTGTACAGGCCAAGTAGGAAAAAGGTCTCATACTAGGATGTACAGGTGCAGCTCTGAGCTATGCTGTCAAACTCGAGTTGGAATTCATTGAAAGGTTGCACTTCAGTCACATGTAGGAGCAGTTCTGAGGGTCTTCTCAACAGCAGTGCTCCAAGCCCAACCATAAGGCAAGCCCTTTAGGAAGGCATTGTGGACAGACACTCCATACACACAATTGCACAACACCAAGCACAAAACCTTCTCTTCACCAAAACCACCTTCCCACACTGGAATTGCCCATCAGCTCACCTCTCCCTGGGGTAAATTCAAATCGGATATCATTGAGCTCTTTTTTTGAATTCCTGTGGAAAGAAGAGAACTTTGTAAGGAAAAGATCATTTCACTGCACAGATGTGTGTCCAAAAGGAAGCATTGTCAGCGCAGAATCAGTCTGTGAAGTGAATTCAGCACACCTCTCCCCCTCTAAGTGCCAAAACTAAGCTCTTAAGTGTGCATTTGGAAGCATCTCTCAGCACAGTTTGTTCCTCAACCTGATACAGCCTGAAGACCAGGATAGGTAAGTGCCACCTCCCTGCTACAAGGCCAGGTGGTTCCACTGTCTCAGAAACTCACTGTCAGCAGATAAATCCTTGGAGAACATGTTACAGAGGAAGGAAGCACTCACTGACTGCAGATGCACACACATTACGTGACTGTCTAGGAAAGACTGGGAGGTGATGTTCAGGAGTCCCAGGTCAATGTCTGTCAATAACCAAGATGTCTACAGAAATTGAGAGAGAGGTTCTTTTAAAGAGAAACACCAATGTGTGTAATGATAGCAGAGTGTGCTTACAGTCTCTTTTCTGCCTTTTTCTAGTGATATAGAGCAGAATCCATGCCTTGAATTGGGTAAAAACTCCACTCTCACTACTGGCTGAAGCCAGAAGTTGTGCCTGAGGAGCAGCATGGTCCAAAACAAGGCCAGAAGCCCTGAATCTTTGATCTCCTGGAGATAACCCAGCTAATTCCTCCTTCCCACCCTACTAAGAATTCAGGAATATTTATGAAAACATCAAAACCTCTTTCAATATACATCTCTTGCCAAACTGAAGAACCGGATGTGATAAACTACTTTTCTGGGCCTCGGTTTTGGAAGACTGGATGAAATCCAAGCTGAAAACAACATACGACCACCATCTAGTTACTTAAAGGGCAGATAGCAAGATGCACTGCAGAAGTCTCCCAGTGCCTGTCTCCACAAAGGCTCACTTCGACAGAAAAGTCAGTTGCACCCTTACCTTAATCTTAGTACAAGGCTGATGGGGACATTTGTATCTTCCTGTACCGGAGCTGCAGCAGGGGCAGGTGGGGCCTGCAATAGAATTACATCATTTTAAAGCAGATCACCACTTCCCATATCTGGTTTTAAAGCTAGATATAACCTTGGTGAACTATAAACAAAAATAAAAGTTTAACTAATTACTGGAATCATAGCATTACACTGATAAAGACAAGCTAAAAGAGAACTTCATGCTTTAACAGGAACTTGGGAGTTTCTCTTTGCAATTATCTTGAAATGAGTTGAAGCTACACAATTTGAGAAATGCCAAGGTGGCAGGAGACTTCAGGAAGTGCTAAATGTAAAAAGACTGCTTCCTTTGCATCAAAATTTAAGGGTTTTGGCCATTTGTGACAGTTTTTTAAGACCTCCTGTGTTTCAATCCCTGCCCCAAACACCAGATTTAAAGACCTGATATGACAGCAAAGAGTTTTATCAGGTTGTAAGAAATCATTTCACTGGCAGGTAAACAGGTACTTTCAGTTACTTTTTTATGAAATCAAAGACTTCAAGAAATTCTATTAGCAATTTCATACCTGCCCATTCTCAAATCTAAATTACATCTGAGTAACTATTGGAATGTGTAACTAAAGCATTTCATATTAGTCAGCAGCAGATTTCCAGTAGGAAAGATCCCAGAGGTGTCCATGTTTAGAGCACTTGTGATACTTCCAGTAAAAGGGGTAATTGTTAATCAATCTCCATGCACTGAAAAAAAAAAATGACCAAAACCCAGAAAAGGGTTGGTCACACTTCCACTGCACAAGTCATCCGTTACTGTACATGCTGAGGCAGGGGTTGTAAAGCTGCAGTAAGAAGACAGGCACAGTATCAGGCTGGGAATTTAAGCTGAGAGGTCTTGATCAATTTTTTTCACCTAGATCACCAATTTTTCATGTGAGGAAAGGAAAAACAAAGATCCTTTTCAAACTAGTATTCTACTCATTTTACTCGATTTGTTGGTGCTCTTGAGCCAGCAATGCAGCTTCAGGGCTTCTAATGGCTATCTTCTGTTGAAGCTGCAAGCTTTACCAGAACACTGAAAACAAACAAGGGTTCACAGACAAGCCCAGAGGTCTGCAAAACAGTAACCAACCGGTGACAAGACCTAGAGGAAAGCTATAAAAAGTAACACACTGATATGAAAAGCTGTAAAGAAGAACAAATTGACAAAACAGAGCTATAAAGAAGAGCACACCGACACCAACAGCTATAAAGAAGGGCACACTGACACCAATAGCTATAAAGAAGAGCACACTGACACAAAGGTATGAAGTCCACCTTGGGACAAGCCACCAACACATAAGGTATCTGGCACTAGTGGCAGGAAGCAATATACTCTGCTAGTGCAAATCCAAGCACTTTCACTGTGACTAACACTGCTACTTCATGTTACCGAACTGCAGGTCCTGGGCTTCATTGCTGCTGGTGTTTCAACTGCTGCATAAAATGCAGGAATTAAACACTGGCCCTTTTCCAAGAGACTGGAATGAGTTTGATATAAGTAATATAGCTACTTTTAATGTAGCCAAGAATATGTCAGATCCCAACTCCGCTCGCTTTGTTTCACAACTGAAGTCTTTACAAAGCCTTTACACAGAAACATGAGCTGACTGCACTGAAGTGATACATTTAGTTCTTTACAATGGAATGCTTCTAGGAAGGAAGTACACCTAAGAGCTATTTTTCTAACCAACACTTCCAAGTCTCTTCCTCTTTGGTCTGCCAAAGTTTGATGAGAGCTTGGTCCCCTCCAACAGTGACAGCCTGTCCCTGCCATACCAAAAAGGCCCCTTCCCTGGTGATATTCAAGGTGAGGCTTGACGGGGCCCTGGGTGACCTGGTCTAGTGGGGATGTGCCTGCCGACTGCAGGGAGGCCAGACTAGATGACTTCTAGAGGTCCCTTCTGGCCCAGACCATTCTATGATTCTATGAAAAGAAGTGCCACCACTCAGAAGTCTGGCGAACTCTGCACTGCTTGACTTCAGCAAACCACAAGACACGTTCCAAGTGTCTCAGTACCATTTGGGTTGGCCGTTTTTCTTTTTAACAAAAGTCAGAGTTCTTTCTTGATTTGCTGTGCTAACCTATCTGACCAACAGCCCACATTTTGGGGTGACATAGCTAAGAATTAATGACAAACTTGTCCAGCTTTATTATTCCCTGTAATTCCCCTCAAAGAGCCATTTTCCCCTCTCTGCTTGAAATGGAAGTGTTGGTAAGTACTGTAAGGTTTAGAGCTTCCCAAAGGTGACGTTCCTCCACAATTTTTCACTGTTACAAGGACAGTTTTGATCTGGCCCTCCTGTCTCTCTTCTGTAGTCTGGAGGATTTGCACATTCTAGTTCCCTTGTCACACTTCACTCCTATCCCACAGACGTCAGGGACACCGAGACACAATCAGAGGCCGTTTGTGCTGGACCTCGAATACCATGGACATGTAGTTGCCAATTGAATGAGACTCTCCCTTTTATCTTACCTTTAACTCTGCCTTAAGACAGAGTCCACTCACTAAAGAGCGTGAGAAGGCACTGCTCACCCACAGAGTAAGAATGAAAAACTGCTGCAGCCACACTGACTCTCTTCCCTTAGCAAGCCACCAGGCCAGCTGTCACTTCTGCATAAGCAGCAGCATTAAATCAGCTCCAGGCAAGCAGCTTGTATGGCTTCAGATCATTTTAGCATGCTTGGAACAGAACAGCTAAGTGCAAAGCTGAAAACTGGTATGAAAGGTTCCTGATCTTACCTGGGTTGCTGCTGGGGCTGCTGGAGGAGCCTGACTAGGTGGAGGTACAGCAGTTTGAGGTTGTGCAGGGACTGGTCCTGCAGCCTGAGGTAGTTGAGTAGGTGCCTGTGTTGGAGCATTGAGTGAAGGACCTGGAGGCTCAGCTGATGGGAAGAGCTGAAGGCAAAAAAAAAAGGCATTTTAATGAGAAAAGGAACTCAAGAGTTCTGATTCAAGTATGAGCTTTCCTAAGAGCACTTCTATGACCCCATCACTTTGAGAAGTTCAATGTCAAGGGTATTCACAGGTCTCCACAGCACTAATGCTAATCCTAAATTGGTGTTCGAATGAATTAAAGTGTACTTACATCCAGGGACACCTTCTGGCCTGACATTTTGCAAGTTTTACTCACCAGTGAAGAAGGGTAAGAAACCAAGACATTAGCATGACTGGACAAAAAGTACTTTCTCCAGCTAGCAAAGCTGGATGCACACAGATTACATCCTCGCTTGGACAAGACCACCCTATCCTTTAATTTCCTGCCTTCTCAAAATCTCAGGTCTACTTATATTTCCAAGTAGCCATGCAATCACATCAGAGCAACTCTGCTCTGATTTGTAGTTCTTTTCAGAGAATATAGGTCTAGCAAAGCATTAAGATAACTATCAACCATTTATCCATCCATACAATAAATGTCAGTATCAGAGCAACCTTCGAAACACATGAGACTATTTAGGATTGGATGTACTCAAGTTAGTCCCTTGCAACAAAATCAACTCATTACCACCAACAAAATATATGCAATTAGAGGGTGAGAGAAGAGCACTAAATGAAAGTTTAACCTTTTTTACCTATTCTGTTATTCATAACAGAGAAACTGTTTTTTGGCATGGTAGCCAAAGAACTCTAAGCTTGACAGCACTCCTTCATGTTGCTCTGCAACTTATTCTACTAAGTGGCTGGAAATATAAATGACTTTGAATATTGAAAACCTGGGAGGCAGACTCCCAAATCACTAAAGGGTGTATCAAAATGGGGAAATTAATTCCAAAGAGATTGCAGTTTTCAGCATTTTCTTTGTATTCAGAATTTATGTCAAATTACTGTGCCAGAACTATAGTCTTTCTTGAGATCTCTCTTTATAATCAATTCTTGGAAAGAGATGAAGGAAAAACAGGACAGTCTAACCCAAGACTAATCTCCAGGAGACAGCTCTGTTTATCTTTCTATACAGGTAGGCAAAAGAAAGACAGAGTGGAGTGTCTAGAAGATAAGCAGTCTCTATCACTGAATAGACCAGCATTCCTGATGGAAGAAACACAGAACTATGTCTTCAGACAGATTATAAATTGCAACCAAACCAGTACATTAGAGGACACAAACCAGATATTTTAAATTTGTGTTTTGTTGTGCATTTGTTTTCTGTTGTTTGTTTGTTGGGGGTTTATTTTTAAAGCAAGGAAATCAGAACACCCTCATTCTATGTAATCTTGTGACCACTTCATTGTCTTACAACATACAGATTTTTGCCATAATAAAGTTGACAAGATACACACCAGAGTTAACTCAAGAAGACTTCTTGGTATTACACAGCCAAAAATTCCTATTACAGAGAGATTTTCAAGCAGAGCTCAGCTAGATACTACCTTCTCCTTTACACTGTACTTCTTTCAAAGGCTAATAAGAATATGTTCATTGAAACAACAGCAAGAACTAGAGTCACCATTTGGAGAAGCCATTTGCAATTGTACCTTACCTCTGAATTCTGTACAGGTTCTTTCACTCTGGGAGACTGAAAAACAGAGAATAAGCTGTCATTGCCTAGGCAAGAGTAAACTCAGTGACCAGAGAGACTTGTCAGAACCAAACGGAACATACAAAATCTACATAATTGCTTTCAGGTTACATATATGTATTAAGATGCATAATAAAAAGGGACAACACACAACTTGTTGGTACCCTGATCATATCACCCAGAAGCAGAGAGTCATGTTTCAGAACTTGCAGCTGATATTTGGACAGCAGCATACAACACCCTAAGGTGCTATCATTATTAACCATTAGCAGAAACCAATACCCCTGGAGATCATTCAGCCTAGGTCAAACTACTGTACACTAAGATGGCAAAACCCAAGATGGCAGCCCAAGCCCAAGCCCAAGCCCAAAAAACAAGTCTGCTAGGAAATAAATGCCCTTTGTATAGTTAGAGAACCAGTTTGCATACCAGCTTGCTTAAAGCATACAAGACCTAATTGGGTGGGGAAAATGAGCCTTATTTGTGCTGTTTTATGGGAAGAAATCTCTCACATACTTTCCTTGTCCTTGGACTCTGCATTATGTTGTGCTCTCCATGAGAGTAAGCAGAAGAGTGACAGCTGTACACAAAATCAGCAGTGAAACAAAGATAGCAGTGGAATGCAGGGGAAAGTGCAGTCAAAGCAACGCGATCAATCTTTGCTTATCAGTCAAACAAAGCCAGTGTGCATTAGCGATTTCACATGAGCAGGAAGGAATTGCCAAGTACTCATGGAAAGCCTTGCAATTAAGATACCCTGCAGCTTTGCTTTCTAATAGGTCAAATTACCCTGTGGAGACAGACAGGTGGGATGGCTTGGTCCATGCTGGGATTAATAAGATCACTGTTCCTTCTCCACACAGTGGTCTAAAAAACAGGTTGCAATGAGAATGGCATAAGTTCCACAGAAGAACATTAAGTCTCATCATGCCACCCTGGAGTCACTTCATGCACTAACCAAGTGCCACTACCTCAAGAAATGCAGATCAGAGCAATGGGTAACATATGACCCGTTTGCTTCTCGTGAGAGGAGATTAACATGTCCAATTCTGAGAACATCAAGTTGCACAAAGCACTCGGGACGGGAGAATGAACAGCTCCTTCACGATGACTATGTACAGACAGTGTCAAGAAAAAGTCATGCATCTGGAAGGGTATAGCTTGAAATCCATCTCCATGTGCTGAGCCTCCACTTGACAGTTACCAGGCAAGACGAAACATGTGGCATTGCTCCCAGAGATAAATAGCCGTGCTCCACAGCTGCAGCGCTGTTCTTTCAGGCACAAAGCTCATATCCAAGCGTACCTGGATGCCTCAAGGAATAACTCCAAAGGAGCTTGTCTGACAGATCACAGTGTGCTAGACACTGTGCAGACAAGTGTGGCAACACTGGCCTTGCCCCACAGTTAACAACTAACTCAGATAAATGGCAAACAGAAGCAAACTAAGGAAAAACGTGAACAAACAAAAAGGACACAGGATGAAAGTTAAAAGACATTTACCTAAGGCACAAATAAGATGAGTTTGGTGATGTGCTGAAATATTAGTTCTAACTTATTTTTGCTTGTGTAATCAGAGATCAGACATGAGTTAACTAGAAAAATGTGACCACATGGCCACTGCAGTGATGGAGGGTGAATGATTTAAGAGCTCACAATAGCACAGTTGCTTTAATTTGAATGCAGAGAGGAAAGCAGGTCAGCAAATCTTTCTAGCCAAAATGTTATGTTAAGCCATCGAGTCACCATATTTAACAAATCAAGCAGATAGTTCTGATTCTGGTTAGAATAAATATTTATCTTCCTTTGGGTGCAATCCTAGCAAGAAACTTGTAAAATATACATTTGTACATATTAAATGTATCCTATTTTTAATATAATGTGGAGACAAGGAAAAAACACATTTAATTTCTGTAGATGCTTTTATGTGTTGTAATGAGTATTTTAGCAAATTAAGTCAATCTGCAAGGCTGACTTTTTACTTTAAGGCTGACAGGAAATAAAATGCAAGTGCAGATGGAATCACAGAATGGCTTGGGTTGGAAAAGACCTCTAAGGATCAGCTACTTCTCCTCTCTGCAATGGGTAGGAACTCAAGGTGACACCTAGTTAACCCAAGTTATTCTATCCTGCAATTAGTTAAAATTGCAGAGGGATTAGGGACAGCTGGAATTTATACCCTGTGTTTGAAATACAGCCAAAAGCACAGGATAAACATTGGTCTTCAAAAACACCACCCTACTCGTGGCACACACTGGCAGTTTGGGTACAAGTCTTTAGAAAGGATGATGGAAACACGAAGTCCTCTTCAACATCCCTGCTGTAGTGAAAAGGCCAAGCCAAGCCATTACAGTCAGAATCCACCCTGCTGACTGTGAGGGGAGGACAATCTGGAAATGCAATCTTTTAGCTGATCACTACGAGTTAGTCCTCTGTGTTTCTAGGGGTTAAGTCTGGGTTTAGGGGTTTTCATGTTTGTGTTAGCAGAGTGGAAGGTGTTGTTTTTTGTGGGGATTTTCAAGTGCTAGACCAGTTGCTCCTTGTCACTTCAGGGATGCCATAACATTTTTTACTAGGACCAACTGATTTCAGTGTAACTGAGGGAACAGAATTCTGTGTGTTTGAGGTATCAGCCATAAACAAAGGCCCTACTGACTTTAGCTCCATCCTGGAGAGGGCAGTAGGACAAAAATTCTTGTGACACTTCCAAAAGAAAGTATCTCAGTCAGCAGTCTTAAAAACAATGAGAATAACCTCTATCAGGTGAATTAACATGGTGAGCTGGGAGTAGACGACCTAAACTCATGTCCCAGATGACACTCAGCATGCTCAAATGAGATCAGCTGTGCCTCAGAATGATGATGGAAAAGGCAACAATACAATTTCTTCAGCCTACAGTCTGCTTTCTCTGGTTCAGCTGCAAACTTGAGGGGAAGGACAATGATTTACTGTCTATCATACTTACAGCTACACCCTCCCCTGCAATATTTAGATATACCATTTAGAAAACAGAATATAAGCAGCAGAGCTATCAGTCCGAGGACCCACCCTGAGCTGTGAAATTGCTGCTCTGCCTTCCTCACTTTCTTCATCTAGTTCATCATCACTCCATTCCCAGCCACCATCTTCAGTCTTATGAAGACGTCCGCTGGAACCTGGGACTCTCCGGACCTGCTCAGCACAAAGACACAGAACTGATAGGTGAAGAAGAACCTTTTACAGTTGATCTTTTTTAGGAGGAACAGCACAACAGCACCTCAGGCTGTAGCATCTGCCAGGGTGCTTGAGTGTTTCATTGAGATGTCCAGCTCAGTATCCAGAGAACTCTGTACTACAGTAACTCTCATTAACTATGGAAGCACAAGCATAAACACCATAGTATGACTGCAACAGCAAGAGCCCAAGAGGTTTCTGTTACCTTTTTGGATCTTTCGGTGATTGTTGGTGCTCTCTGCAACATCTTCTCTTGTAAAAATTCTTTATTCTGTAAAAAAGAAAAATACCAAACATTTGCATTGCTGAAAATGTCCTTTGATTTCTTCGGTGTCTTGGATAAAGAAACTTGAATCATTTGCAGCAGAAAATGTTTTACACATTTCATCCTCATTCTCCCAAAGATATTAACCACTTTCTCCCTCTGAACTACAGTGTATGATGCTTCATCCTAAATACCTTTTCAGTTAGCAGTGCTACTTTCCCTATGAAAAGTGACATGGAATCAACAATCAAGGAGTCACATCCTGTTCTGTCTGATTTACTGGGAAATGTATTTCTTGCACTACGGCATCTGCTATCCTGCTGAGAGATTTGGCATTCTTCCATTTGCAGATACTACACCACCTGGATCCATTCCCTTTGCTTTATTCTACTCTGAAACTTACGCCTCTCCAACTGTCAAAGGCGAATCTCAGATGTCAGGCAGGCTGGGAAGCATGAACACCTCTATGCTAGAGTAATAAGACTGAGGAATTGGGGCTGCACAAATTAAAGTGGCTGGAAAACTGCACAGCACGTAAGATGCTTGAGGAGGAAGTAAACACAGTGATCACAACGGATTAAGTATCGGGAAAGTGCTGCGATGCTTTATCAAACTTCCTCTTTAGCAAGCCTGCCAAACATCTGGGCTGCTCTGAGTCCCATTTCCCAACCCCTGTAGTGTGCAGCCAAACTGCTGCTGCAGGGCATGCAGGCTGGGTGACTACCCTGGCATTAGTGCTGGGAGCTGACTGACAGCAGTGGCCTTAGATCCCCTGCCATCCCTGCCCATGAAATGCTCCCAACCCTGCTCTGTGAGGGCTTCTTGCAGGCAGGATGGAACTTCAAGACACATGCTGCCTCTTTCCTAGAAGCAGCATGACCAAATTACTTTCACACAACACAGGCTGCACTTAAACATGATTCTGTACAAACAGAAGTTGGACTCCTCTGTCCTTAAGTTACAGCTGTCAGATTGGCAGGGGCTGATGAGTGGAAAGCAGTTGAACACTGAGTGTTAAGTAGCACAAATTTCCACTTTGGGTGCCAGGTTAAGTATTGCCTCATTTACAATGATGTTAATTTTCTATCCCCACATATGCTAATATGTTACTCTGCAGCAGCTTAATGGAAGCATGAAGGAGATTCTGCACACAATGAAGTATAAAATGAACCAGGAAGTGCAAAGCCAAACGAAGAAAGGTCAGCAATGTGTAAACCATCTTGTCACTTTGGACACCAAGTGTGTATCCAGTATACAGATGCTGGTGCCTAAAATCGCACCACGGACAATGAAAACCTAGTTAATACTGTCAAGAGCCCAGACATCAATTTAACCTGCCCTGAAGCAAACTCCTTCATTTCATAAACTGGATCACTCTCTAGACTTCCTCAGTTACAGTTGCCAGTCTTCTGTCAACTTCAATAGGACACTCAGCTCTTGAACCTAGATGTGGCCACTTCCATTTAATCATTTCAATTTGAGAGCTGAAAACTACTTTTAACTGGTGATGCTGCTGTGATACCCCAGGCATCAGATGTCTTTTCAGCAGTTCAATCTGTGTTCTCCTATAAACCTATATGTCATAAGTATGCCACAGGAATAAAATCAAATAGAAAACATTTCTTCATTCTCATGGAAATACAAAATTCTTCCTTGTGTTATTTCTGCATGTCTCCCTCAGTAGGACCTTGAACACTGCATATGCACTAATCTCCAGGAAGTAATTGCATAAATGCTCACTGGCAGTTCACTTCAAGGCTAGAATGAGAGTTTTCTACCATTTCGTATCACAGGATCTTTACTTTCTGTAAGGCAACATGGGGTGAAATAGTTTTAGGTAGCCCTCTGCACAGTGGGCCTCATTCACTGCTTTGCATACAGGCTGATTATAGAGTTTACTAAAATATAAGTTACATTTACTGCCACAGAGACTTTTATGGTTGGACAGGCAGCCAGACTGGCACCATTACAAAAGCATTTTAAAAAACCCTGAAAGCCACTGAAAGACATTTAAATGCTCAGGAATTTCTAGATAATTTCTCTAATAGCAGCATATGCAAGGAGGTACAGAAGAGGGATTTCATTCTATTCACTCACAATGAACCATTCAACTCAACTATGCCAGCCCTAAGTGAAACAGCCCACACTCATGCCAATAAAGCTGTCACCATACCTATCATACTTCTGAAAGGTCCTCTCCACAGTCTCTGCACAGATCAGCTTAGGAAGTGTTTCCTTACCTTGGCTTTTGTGAAAAATTTGTGTCTTAATAGTTCTGCTGCTGTCGGTCTGTCAATAAAACAGATGTAGAAAATAATTATAAAGGCTCCCTTTCAACACAATGCTTGTCCAAGGCTGCTGCAGCTTGTTCCAACACAGCACCTCGTAAAGGCACTGGCTGCTCCTGTACAATTGCCCTAAAACTTAGGCAATGTATTCCAATTCTAAACACTTGACTTCTGGATTGGGAGCAGAGAAGAATTTGGGGATGGGGTGGTGAAGTTGCTCCCATTTTAATGCTGAACTTGAGGCCCACAAAACCAGTTTGATAGGATCACAGAAGCCATGTGCTCAAAATTGAGGTATCATCACCTACAGCAGGAGTGCAGTACTCACCATGTGTGAGTGCTACAGAGTTCTTTCAGAGGTACTTGATCATACATGTGTAATTAGTTCTGTTAAACACAGGCAGGACAATCAACCTTTGTGTAACAGCGAAGGAACAAGTACAAACTATTTTCCCTTTTAAGTTAGACTTTAGGATAAATACTTGAAAAGAGACATCCCATGGGCAGTTTAGAAGGAGCTTTCTAAAGATTCAGACCTACATGAGAACTCATCAGCTTACAACGTTTCCCACACTGTGTTTAAATAAGTAACAGGGTTTAATTGATAACTTGCTAAGGTCATTCATCACAGGGTTTATTTCACCTCAGACTCTAAGAAAAATCATCCACTTTCTAGCAAGTCAGCCCTCAAAACAGTTAAAGAGCACTAAGTTCTCTTTGTGAACCCATACAACATTCATAAGCATTTCTGACTCTGCTTTTTACGAGCTGACCTCCTGCTCCCAGTCAGGATGATGGCAGCGGCTATTAGTGGTGCTTGATTTGAGGGAAGGGGTATGTCATGATTCAGACTGATTAATTCTGATCAGCATACATTCTAACCTGCAGGCATAGGATATGCTTTAGAAGGAGAAAAACCCTGGAAGAAAAGCCCTGCTATCAGCATTTATCAAGCACTTCACAGGATTCATTAAGCATTTCAAGGGTAAAGCTTGTTAGAAGAGAGAGATCCCATCTCACGATGTGTGAGAAGCCTTTGTTCCTGGATCTGTCACAAGAGAGAACTGAAAAATGTCTTCATTATTATCATTTTATGAAGAGACTTTTCCCTTTCCACATTTAGTTTGCCAACTGAAAGAAAACAGAAAAGCAAACTAAGAGGCATAAGAACTGATCTGTGGGAATGCCTGTTTCTTCTCCTTTGCATTTTAAGGAAAACATTTTAATGCAAGATGAACACTTCCTTAAACAGCTTCACAGACTGGCAAGCACCATGACTGGCCTCCACAGAAATACATCTGAGCTGTCCTATGTGCCAGGCTGTGGGTTTCCAACAGTGCTGCTGGTGCAGCTTTGACTGATGCCACTATGTAACAATACGATGCTGTCCTGAGAACCTGGACATGTACTAGTGGGAGGTGTCCCTACCTATGGCAGGGGGTTGGAACTAGGTGATCCATGAGGTCCCTTCCAATCTTACCATTCTATGATTCTGTGTGCGTCACCCATCCCCTTGGAGGGATTTCTACCATCACTGAGTAGTCAAGCTGCTGTTACAAGCTAGACTGAAAAGTGTCATTAGGTCACTTAAGCAACCTGTATTCATGGAAACGAGTTGGTAAAATTTGCCAGTGTTTTTCCTTGTTTTCCTTCCCAAGCCAAGTATTCCTCATAATTAAGCAAGTCAAAACTACACTGAAAGCTTTCTTTGCACTGGCAAACTTTAAAAGGTTTATTTCGGGAGCTCTGCAAGTAAACACATATTGCTCAAGGTGCCATTGCTGATTTATAAGCACAGAGCACTTTTGACAGGGAACAAAATTTGAACTGCAGTCACCTGCCTGAGGTGGCCTGGGGGAGAATGGCACCACACATGGAGTGGACTGGGATGCACTCTCATTAACCCGAATGGAAGATGTGTGCCCTGGCCCGGCACGATGCCACACATTTACCCTTAGTTTTAAGGACAGCCAAGAGAATTTGTTGCCACACAGCAAGACTGCTGCATTCACTGTGCCTGAAAGGCTGGAGGGGCAGAGTGTACCAGCTTAAAAAAATTATGGAATACAATGAGGTTTTGAGCTTGTCTTGGTGGGGNGGGGGGGGTGTTGGGGGGGGGGGGGGGGGGGGGGGGGTGTGTGTTAAATTTTTGTTGTTACTTGATTCTTACCTTTTCTCAGGGTCTTTTTGTAGGCACGATGAAATCATCTTCCTAAATGACTTCCCATACTTCTTCAGCATCTCCTTATCTTGCACACCAGTTTCCAAAGATGGAGGGTCATTTTGTAGCGTCAGCATTAAAACCTGAAAGAATTATGTCTATTGGCAATGAGATTTTTCTTGGCCTTTGTTAGGGACACATCTTGGGAATGCTGGATTTTAGACAAATGTTTTTCACCAGGAATCTCAGTCGACAAGGACTGCTTCATTATAACAGCTCTAAGGGTAGCCAAAGCTCAGAGGGAAGCTTCTTACAATTTAGGCTGTCTCCTCACATTCACCAGGCAGCTAAAACTCACCTACCACTTCCTCAAGGCAATTACAGGGTCTCTACCTCTGCTTCCCACACTCGCTGGCTTTACAGAAACAATTATTTTCCAAAATGTTACACTTCTGCAAATTCTGTCTGTCAGTTGAGAGATTCAAGACTCACACAACAGGACCTAGCAAGCGTTACCTCTACCTCCTCTCCTTGGGAAGCCAGGCTAGTTTATACTCAATGATTTATGCTGTTTTCCCATCACATCTCCTGCCCCACAGTGCCATCCATGAGTCAAACACAAGGTTGAGATGTGCTTTCAGGCCTATTTGGTGTGATTAAAAGCCTAAGCATAGCAGAACTTCCAATGGCCTTCCTCATTTGAAATGAGCAGCTGCACAAGGTATTTGGTTCAAAGGCTCTGTAAGATACCCCTGCAAGTATTTCTGAGCTGGAAATCAAATTCATGTGAAAGCAGAAGGGCAACATAACAAAATATGAGGGTTTGCTTCCATGTGACAATGCAACAGCAGGTGAAGACATTTCTCACACAAGCACCTATCAAGCCAAACTGATTTATTTCTCCCACATCACTCAGATATTGTAAGGGAAAGGAAGAAAATTACTAATTTCCATTTTCGCTTGTCACCTACATACAGATGAATATCTATTTTTAGAAAAGGAAGCAGCACTCAGTGCATTTAAATAGCTTTCAACAGCTATACTGCTTAGGGCAGCAAGAACCCATCAATCTAACTGAAATTATACAGTCCCTGACAGAATTCCATGCTTTTTTCCCCTCTCCTTGGAGGGCCACTTAATGCATGGGCCACATTGCTGCATAACAAAACTAATCTGCAGTGAAATACAATTACATTCAATAAATAAAACACAGGAGTCCCCTTGCAGGCTGTACCACTGGAACTCATACCTAATAGAACTGGAGACTCATCATTCTATTTACCATATGACAGCTAAGATACTAAACAGGCAATCTTTGTATTCAAAGCTACAACCCCTCTATTCAAAACACAATAGACAGAAGCCCAGCTTGCAGAAACTACACAAAATATTGCAAATAATCACAGCACAGAAGGAAGTACCAATTAAAACAGCAACAGCTAAGTCAGCAACACATCTCCCTGAGCTCCTCGTTGCTCTGTCACAGTCACTGATATGGCACAACCTTTAATGGCACTCCTACACCATTCAGCTCCTCAACAGTCCTTGCACAGAGATGGCACAAAGCTTAGAGCTAATTCTGTCCTACAAGAGTTAAATCAGTGCAAAGTCCTGGCATTTGAAACTACACATGGATGTGCCTGTTCAAATTAGGTAGGAGCTCCTGGATTCCCAAATGCTATCACAGTTGTGGGGTAGGAGGAGGTCCTAAGAGGTGACATCCAACTTGCATAGCATTCTAGCAGTTAAAGACTCAGAAAAGGGAAGCTTGTCCCATGGTATGCCTAAAATTGGGGGTCTTGGCACCCACAGCCTCACATCTCAGGTAACTAGTGTAACCATAAGTTGTGAGGTTATTCAGAACTCTCTTCATCTTCTCCTATTTGACCTGAGGGAACATGCATCGCAGAAATAGAAGCAAAGCAGCCCTCAGAGTGGGCCAAAGGGGTCAGTTTCATTACTGAGACTTGGACCCATCAGATCTCACAAAGGGGTAAGCTCAGTAGGATAGGATGCTTCAGACCTCAGCTGCAGGGGTCAACTCTGGTAACTTTAAGATGCAGACTTCCTGAAAAATCATCCTGTTGGAAACAGTCCCTCGTTCAAGAGTCAGGAAATAAGGAAAGTTAGACAAACTCTAAGGCCATCTAAACTTCAAGATATTTAAAATAAGATTTTTGAAGTGTCAGTGTTTAAACAAGAACATTTCCTCCACCTGAAATTCAATAAAATATTAAAGTTGCCAACACCACATTGTCTTGTACTGGTGTGGGACTTTCCACTGCTTTGGTGACTGACAGGACCGTGTTGGTGTTCAACAGAATCAGAAAGCCTTCTGGATAGCTGGTCACAGGATTTCTGAGAGGCATCAAGGATCATCAGTGCAGGAGAAGGAACAGCACATGCCACCCCAGTGTCACGGGATGCCAGCTAACATGTTCTAAATCATTATTTATAGCCCTAAAAGCATCTGCTGCCTTTAGAGACTCCAGGATCAAAGCACACAGCACTTACTTCAAGAATGGTGACTCTGGTGGGACTCAGGATCTATATAAGAACTGCATGGATTCAGACAATACTGATTAAGTGGTGTATTTTTAAAAGGTGACTTCAGATGTACCCAAGAACATCGTGATCCCCAAGTGCAAGTTGAGAGGACAAACTCTTTGGCGAAGCCTGCTGGCCAGATTCTTGGAAACCCCCAGAGAACAGACTGATCCTTTATCATGTACAAGTACCTGGAGACCTGCTCACCTTCATTGGTGGGTATTTATGGTAAGGAGCTGCCCCCGTGGCCAGTTCAATAGCAGTGATGCCAAAGCTCCAGATGTCTGCCTTGAAATCGTATCCTCTGACCTGAAAAACATTAGAGGATGTTAGTGTGTGCCTCTTGCTATCCCTTTCTTTTGCTCTTTCCTCCTTTTCCCTCAAATCCAGAAAGATGAGCACTAGTCTTTAAGAGATAGAAAGAACACTTTCTCCCTTCTCCCCTTCCAGCTCCTTAGACCTTTGAGGAGGTGTTTTAGAAGTCAGTCTGGTGAAAATTATGGTTGTTTACCATGCAATTAGGACTGCTCTACCATAAACCTCTCTGTGTGTAGAATATAAAGGGACACTGGGTTAACCCAGGCTCTGACTTCTATACAAAGACACAGAGAGTCATTAAACTGTGTAATGAAACTCTCATAGTTAATAGCTGGACTGTTATCCCTTGGGACAAATGCCTCACTACACTTCTAGTCAACCGCTTAATCAATCTGACTGCAAACATGCTTGATCCTGAAACTTCAGGACACACCAGCTCAGTGAAAAGCTCCTTATTTCTGTCTGTGGACTAATATTTCCCTCCACTAATTAGTACCAGCTTCTGTACTTGATATTAAACACAGACTTGTTCAGGAAAATTTATGGCATTTACTTCCCCTCATGCACAGGAAAAAATATTTCATATGCCAAAGCGCTTACTTCCTCATTATCATTAGGTAATATTTTGGCACTGGCTTTCCCTGCTCCAGGAGAGAGACATCATGTACTAACTTAGAGAGCAGCTACAAAAAGCATTTGGGCTGCTCAGATGGTTTGTGTTTCTTCTTTCTACACTACAGAAAAAAGATTATTGAATCAGAGCAAAGCTAATAGGGATGCTGTGTTCAGCTAACCTAACAAGCTTTGTCATGAAGCCAAAAACCTTTCCCTATCTGCCTTTAAGACAATCTTGATTTTTGGCAAACAAACAAAAACTTCCTCTTGCACCATTTTTCACATGCTACTATACCTAACGTGAAATTTATTATAGAAACAGGAGTTTGTATCTTGCACAAATTCCTTCAACTCTGGAAGCATCATCTTCATGAGCCTTAAGGGGCTGAAAGGTTTCTCAAAGTGCCTCATGTTATGGACCCCATCATTATGGACAGATTTTGAGTTGTTTAATCAAATAAGCACAGATATCCAATACAATATAAAAGAACAGAGTGCAGGAAGAAATATGCTGTTAAGGCTGTTTTTTTCCCCCCTCACACATTTTTTAGGTTCTGAGAATACTTTGGGACATCTCTAAACTTTAAGGTTCAGTTGGTGTTGCAGCATCTCTGTACTCTGCACAGCTCCTCACTTCCCCCTGGGATTTTAACTGTTCAGTGGTTAGGGTTTTTTTTAATTCTACCATATAATCCTGCTTTTAAGTGAGAGCTATGAAGTTCAAAACTGTCCACAGCAATTCATCTTGACATCTGTCCAACATCTATTAGTCACCACCCTGCAGTTAGTTTACATCAACAACATTTCTTTTCCTTACCACCTTTTCTTTCCATACATCTGTCAAGGGAACATACATGAAAAGACAATGCCAGGCTATCATGTGTTAACAAGCTAAAGGAACTTAACGATGCTGAAGTAAGCCAGATGGAATGGGGTCGATAATCTCTACACATCCGAGGCTAACCTACAGCAACCGCTTCGTCCTTTTTCACGGGTTACATAGAGTGGCTCAGAGTGACACCTGCTGGAAGATAATATGATGGACACGAATGGACATTGAAGGGGTTCACATCAACATCCAAACTACCTCCTCACCATCTAAGATTTGCACCAAGTTAGATGCTCACAGTCTTCGTGGAAATGTTGAACTCCCTAGAAAACCTGCCTCCTTCAGAAATGGATCTGTTGCATCAAGGGCAACAAGGCAGGTGAAGGCTCTAAAGAACAAGTCTTGTGAGAAGCAGGTGAGGGACCTGGAGGTTGTTGAAGGAAAGAGGCTGAGGGGAGACCTTTTTGTTCTCTAAAACTACCTGAAGAGAGGTTGTTGCAAGGTGGGGATCAGTCTCTTCTCCTATGTAACAACTGATAGGACAAGAAGAAATAGCCTCAAATTGTGCCTGGGAAGGTTTAGATTTGACATTAGGAAACATTTCTTCACCAAAAGGATTTTCAAGCCCTGGAACAGGCTGCCCGGGGTAGTGGTGAAGTCCCCATCCCTGGAGGTATTTAAAAGATGTGTAGATGTGGTGCTGAGAGACATGGTTTAGTGGTGACCTAGCTGTGCTGGGTTAATAGCTGGATTTGGTGGTTTAAGGTCTTTTCCAACCAAAACAATTCCTTGGTTCTAAGAATCTCCTCATTGTCACTAACACCTTCTTTCCCCCTTTTTATTATCTTCATCAAAATCCTTTTTTCCCTGCTGTCCTGAAGATGGTATGCACTCAAATCACACAGCCTGGAGCACTTCTGTTAGGTTCAGGCCAGACTGCACCAGGACAGGACACAAAGTAAAAAAAAGCAAGGGAAACATGGGGTACTATGAGCTTATTCATTTTTAAATCATCGTGGCAAAAAGACATTAAAAAAAAATCAGAAGTACAAGACAGTGAAGTGGCTCAGAAGCAAGCCTGTGAAGACAGCTCCTGACTTGGGAAGCATCTCTTGGATTCTACAGTGTTTAGACTCATACTCCAAGGAGGCTGCAGGACTTCTGCAATGCACCAACCCATCAGTGCCACCATAGGGAGCCACTGAAAAGGTCAGAAATTGAAAAGAGTCTTTAATCAATAGTATGCCTAAGCTACACAGAAATTATCTTAATTCTTTCAGAAGTTTCAGATACATGAAAAAATGCATTAAAGTTCTATCACTGTTTTAGCAGTATTTCATTTAATTATACTTGTAGATCTTATTCACATTCCTCCTAAGCTTCAAAGTATTTTATTGTGAACAGCGAGGAGAAAAGTTACAAGGTGGGTGTAACTGTTTTCCAAAAACACTTTTGTCAAGAAGATTTTTTTGGAAGCAAAAAATGGGAATATGAAAACACATTTATAGTCAGTTGTAATTCTGCTTGGCCCACCTGTCAGAAATCAAATCCTGGGTCCAGTCTTCTGCCAAAATGGTTTTAAGGGGATGAAAGATAATTTTCAGAGTGCTTATGGCATTGAATATCAGTGCAGTAACTACTGCAAATGAACTGTCAGGACTGTGGAATACCTTTGTAGATCCTGCTCAGAAATAAGCAACACTATTTTACATTACACAAAGTTTCCAGGTGGCCTTCACCAGAAGTCCTGCAGACAGAGCTTTCGTAGCTCATCCTAGAAGTAGTGGAGAACAGAAAGTAACCTAACAGGAAGAAGTATACTACCTTTTAGCTAGTCAATAGAGCAGAGGAGGAAGTGGGAGAGGCCAGCACTCCTGAGCATTTGCACTCTGGACACTCCTAAGCCAAAGGAAACTACAAACCTGAAGTCAACTGCCTGTTATTTCACCATACTAGCTCCCCACTCTGGCCTGCTGCAGTTAGTTATACCAAATCCTCCTATTTGCAAACACAGAAGAAGTGTGTATGTTTCTGCATATTTATCAAGAGCGAACTATTTATATTCTATTCATTTATGCAAGAGGGAGGGGCATGTTAATCTTCTTTATGCAATAACTGAGCTGTCTCATCCTCACCTTAGGCAAGAGCCTGAAGAGAAGCAATGGGGCAAAACCCCCTCAATCTCCTGAACACTTAATATTCCCTACTGCATCTTGAGTGTGATAGGCAAACCAAAGAAAATTCCCCTGGTTTTAAGGAAGCCTTAAAGGATGACAAATGATCATCTCAATCTGAAGTAAATAAGGCCACTGCTGACAATAGGGAATCCCAGGTGCAGATCAGTTTAGCAGACACTAGGAAAAACAGTTCACCTGTTCCATAACTTCTGGTGCCATCCAGCAAGGTGTGCCCACAAAGGTTTTCCTGACTTTATTTCTGGTAATGTCACCGCCGGTGGCCAGAAACGCGCTAACACCAAAGTCTGAAAAGAAAACAAGAACAGATTTTGTTAGGACCACATCCTGAGCAAGCTGAATGGTTGTTCCCTCTTTCCCCTCATATTCCCAGGCATCTATTAAGTACTAGATCACACAGTTATGCATGAGGAGTTTCTTAATAAATGAAGAATGATCAACAGTTAACTGAGAGTGCTGGTAGATGAATGGTCTGTAGTCCACCATTCAATTACTGGACACAGCAGAGCTTTCAGTGCCGGCCGGCAGAGAGGAAAATTCCACTCTCCATTACGGCCCACTGGTCACATTACAGAATTCCCTCTGCAGATCTGCTGCTGTACAAACCCGCCTCTGATAGCCAGGGCTTGATTTACATTTGTATACATACAGAACAAGTCATAACTGAACTTCAGCTGGCATCCTGTTAACATTTTCAGCAATGAAGTACGTAAAAAGTTTGCAGGTATCGTTTAACTGCCCTAACTGCTTCCTGCAGAGCGGAGGTACCGGCCCTGGATTCTCGATGGTCTATTACCAGAACATGCTTAGCTTGGTAATCTTCCACCACTGAGATGCTCAGGGCTTTAACAGGAACTTGGACCAGTTCCCAAGGATACAGCAGTGCTGCTGAATAGAGCAAGACATGCTGCTAACCAGCCCAACCAGCCCAGAGGAAGCCTTGCAGACAGGTGCACCCTGCACAGTGCTGCTCTCATCTGAAACATCTTACACAACCTGAAAGATCCTCAGGGAAGCTCCATATACTTGCTGGTAACTGTATTACTTCAAATAAAACATTCTTTTACATGAAAACTATGCTTTCAAAGATAACATTGATTTTTTTTTTTCATGCATTTAAGAATTACATGGAAAACAGGATCAGTGAACAGCAGCAGTAGTGAGCAGGGATAGCAGTGGGATTACAGCATGGCTGTTCAGGGAAGAGCATTACAAATTATTTGGCTACCAAGTCATTCAAGAGAAGATAGTGGACTTTACTGGAGAGGAAAAAGAAATACAATAAATGAGGTGATAGAGAAACTGTAAACACAAAACTGTAAAAGTATTTCATCTTGATTTGCTCCAAACAACACTGCTCATATATTACTGCATTACAGACCCACAATGACTCATTCTCCATAACTCAGTTTTACCCACACACCCCAATTTGTTTAAACACAGAACATTATATACCACAACTGCTTGGAAAAGTCTTGAAATTCAACTGACAGTTAACTGTAAATGCAAGAGTCTTACTCAGAGGAGCCACTGAGTTACTCTGTGGCTTAAGGATGTCATCCCAAGGAATCAATGGCAAAAGGATGCTAGCAATGGTATCCATACGCATGAGGACAGTCCTAAACTTCCCTCTGCACCACAGCATTATGAGCCCCTTCACACCACTCTTTCAGTATTTGAGGAACACCACTGAAATTATGACTCAGAAGAGTAAGATGCTGAAAGTGTCCAGCTCACTTAGATTAGATGCTTCCAAGGATAGGAACTTTGTGCTCACTACAATAGATAGGGATAACTGAAATTGACATTCAAGAAAGTTGCATAGAAGTCACAGGGCTAAAACTAGCAGTAGCAAAAGCCTATTATCAGGGTTTGGCTTCTTCTAGAAGCACTGACCTGTCTTGTTCTGGAAACTCACTTTTCAACAGAGATTTTGCACTGAGGTCTTTCCTGTCTGCATTCACAACCCTTGCTTTTCTCACAAAAGCAAATGAGTTTCCTATAAAGTTCTGAGTAGAATTACTTGCTTTCTACTGCCCCTAACAGGAAGGCTCACAAGATCTATTGTTCTAAACACAAAACCAATTAGAAGTTCTTTTAAATAAGGTAATACTAATAGAAACTTGTCCGAGTGCCATCAGCATATTATCATGATGTGTTGTACTTGAACTTGTGTATATTATCTTACCTCAGGTTTCCATACAATCATGTTGAGGCTAAAGGAAATGTCACAGCAAAAGCATTTCAGCAGTAAAAACACAAGTCCTGAACATAGAGCACACAGCATTCGCGTTTCACATCCAATGGGGGTTATAAATTCCAGATGGAAATTGTGCCCCTATATCTGCCATCCGAGGTCAGCAAAAGGTTTAAGTTGTATTTTGTACAAGGTTGATTTATACAGCCTTTTCCAACCAATTTCCCCCATTTCCACTGGGCTAAAACAGGCACAAGCAGCCTGTGCTACTCCGCTGTAAGGAATGACTTTGAAACAGTCTTCTCAAATGTCATCTTACTAACTTTATCCAAGTCCCAGCTATTAAGATAAGAATGTGCCTGCTCTCAAGAAGTATCTGCAAAGCAATAAAATCAAATCCTAACCACAACTTAGGGTTCGAGTCTTACTTTGAACAGTTGGTACAATCTGTGTGTTGTTCTCTCTGCCACTTACCTATCTGCAGAGATAGATAAAACAGAGCTAGGTTACCACAAATGAATTTAACTCTAGAGAATGAGGAAAGTCATGAAATTCAAGAGGTACAACAGCTCAGGAAGGTTTACATTTGTGCTCTTTGGGAGATTGTATTTTATATTGGCTCACTACAGTGATAACAAAGGACTGTACCACCAGGGGAAAGGAGGAATTGGAAATGTTTGGAGCTGGCTTGCAATACCAGTAATCACCACTGCTGGGAATCCGACGACTGTCAGATATCCTGAAGGAGCCGAGAAATTGAAGACTTCCAGCAGTCTGATAGCAAATAATAGTCTCCAGGATGTCTGGATGCAAGTGGTAAAAGAAAAAAAATCACCTGCTGAACCTGTTTCAGTGACATAAACCAAAGGCTTCTTTTAAAAGAAAAAATAAGATCTATATACATAGACTGTATTATCACAGCAAAATCAATCCAGAATGGAAATGACAATTCTGCTGATGCAGGAAATACAGCAATTTTTGTCTTTCTCAATATAAATATCATGTGTTGCAAACCACATACCCTACAAAACACTTTTTGGTGACAACGAAGTTGTGGGTTGGTGCTTGCAAAAGCGTGGCATTAGGCAACAACAACTGTTATCAAGGCATCCAAGCTGTCAAACTTGAAAACTATTCTGGCCTCTTATTAGTCTGTATCACAGAAACACACTCAGCCTAAACAACTCACCAAAGAATGCTATGGCATAACCACATCACAACAGGCACCACTGGTGCTGCATGCCTCAGAAAGATACAGTTCTGCAGTACAGTAAGTTAGGCCGGTTTATTCAAACTTACAAGTCAGTCTGTAAAAATCACCTCTCCTTGGCCATCACATATTGCAACATAGTCCTATGAAGCCCAAATGTCTGCTATTGTAGGTAGCCACAAGATAGGTACGAGCGAAAGAAGACTTTCCACTAACCAGGAGTCAGGACCAAAGCCTACTTACTGACATCAAAACAGCTCCTAACAGAGTTTGGTGTGTTTGGATCAGACCCGAAAGCATTTCCCAACTTCAGTGGGGGCAGAACAATAGAATCAATGAATCCTGACTTCAAACCACTCAAGAGTTGTTTTTAAACTTGGGTAGCTGAGATGATATCCCACCTTAAGTAAAAATAAAAGCATTTCAGTAGACAGCTCAAAGTGTTTTTTTCCACTAGTGACCTTCCTTCTTCTTCAGTTTTTCACTACCAGAAAATATCTGCAGTGGTACTTAGTATTTTTCCGCAAACCTCACAGCTTTTAGAGCACTGAAGATGAATAAAACCTGGCAAGAAAAGGAGTAAGGCAGTGGTAAATAGCAATTTTGTGCTGATAACACAGCAGGTGGTAAGGCACAAAAGCAAAGGGAGATTAGTGAAGAACAAGAATCGAAAAGTTCCTTACTTTAAAGGCTATATGGTTCTATGGTGGTACTGGATCTCTAAATACACACTTGTTCTCCCAAATTCTCATTTGGAAAGGTGGATCCCTACAGTTGCAACATTCCTCATCAATTCCCATTCAGAACAGCTGCTTTATAGCAACACAACTTTAGCCTTTTGGCAGTAATGTCGAGGCGCACAAAAGATGTAGGAAATGCCAGTAAATATGATCACATCTGAGACCAGCCATGACATTAATAAAAATACACTAATGCTGTACAATGTGACCTAAGAATAACAAGGCCCAGGCTGGGTGAATCCTTGTAGAACCCTTGGAGAAGTTCACAAGTGGTTTCAAGAACGAAGTCATGCAACATCTCTTCAGGAAAAGCAGGTACTACAAGTGACGCGAAGAAAAGGTTACTTCATATCATGCTGCTGCATGAGAGGCACCAAAACTCTCCACCAACCATGGAGAAAAATATTTTTGCCCCTTTTTTGAAAGACATAAGAGGCTCAGAGGTGTCTGTGACAAGACACCGGCTGCTCAAGTCAGCCCTGCAAACAGCACAACTCTCCCAGAGTCAAGCCTTGCCCCTTGTTAAAACAATTTTAATCTCCCAAAGTTAGAGTTTCCTAAGGGAAAGTGGGGGAATGACACTGCCTGCATCATAGCTCGATGTTTATGTAGAGCGCTATTTTAGTACAATGAATTAAGAGCAGCCAGGAACACAGCGAACCGGTGACAAGCTGGCACGGATTTGTGGAAAGTTACACAAATTCAGTTACACAAGTTTTGCCTGGCCTTAACTATCCCCATTTTATAAATAGATAAAGGGAGAGGGGTTAGGCAATTTGCCCAGTATCAATTAGCAAGTCCTGAACGACTTGGTGAAATCTCAATCTACTCCAACCGCTTGGCAGCGAGCGGGGCCTGCCCAGGACAGCAGGCACACCGACTGCTTCGGGCACTGCACCTTCATAGCCAGACTGGGTTTAGAATCTGAAGATACCAGGCTATTGTCCCTGCAGTAGAAAAACTCCTCATGGCAAGACATGAGCCGTCCAGGGTGAGTGACAGTATTATTTAATATCCCAGTGGATAAAATCAGGGGGAAAGGAATTAGTTTGTATCCTGTCTCAGTAGGATGCTGACATACTGCCATGGAGCACAGTTTGCACTGGGCAAGTCTCATGCACTCTAAGAGAGTTTCCTTCAACTCTCCCATCCCTTCCATCACTTCATTTCCAAATAATCTATAGGACCTGCACAGTTAAATAAACTGAAGAATATGAAACCCTGCTTACTGTGAGAAGTGCCCTGGTTTATGCAGCAACACTGGTGCCAATGCAGCTTCTGTTGATAAAGAGTACTTTTACTCATGCAGTTTTTAGACTCCCGAGAACACATAAACACCAGGGCAAAGAAGTTTTATGCTCTGATTAAAAAAACAAAATACAACCATTGCCATGGAGAGGCTGGGACACAAAAGAACGCAGCTATCTCAATTTACATTGCAACCAGCATCAGCATGGCCCAGAACAATGGTATCTGGGAGAGAGTCCTGCTCTCTCCAGAAGACAGATTAATTCAACGTGCAGGAAAACGCTTCAAACTCAGCAAGCAATACTCTGAATTGTAACAGGCCCCAAAACTTTGGTGCCAAGCCACAAGCCCAAGCATGAGCCCTTGAAAAAAGAAACAAAAGATGTAAAGATCCAAGCAAACAGCCTCACTTTAGGTCCCACTGGTCAGATGGGTCTGTTGAAGGCAACTTTATGCTTTGGTTCAGTGGATACACATTCTGAAAGCAAAAAGGACTACACAGTTAAAAACAGACAGAGCTGTAAGTAAAAAACACCAAGTCTAAGGACCTGGGGAGGAGTTTGAAGCTGCACAGGCCAACAGAGGAATTTTTAGAATTCTTACTCCCAGCAAATTCCCCCAGCTCCCAGATTTCACCTGCACCTGCCTTAGCTCCCAGTGCTCCCACCACAGCTTTCAGCTCTGATGCACGGCTGCCAATTTAGAGTTACAAACAGCCTGAGAAGCATCAGACACACCTTCATCAACATGTTTTTTTCTGTTCAGCCTCAACAGAACTGCACAGCCCAAATTAAGGAGAGAAGACAGAACCATACAATCCTGCAGCAAAGTTATTGCCATGAATCCTGTAGTTTCCAAAGTAAATAAATTCACTGACACATTGTAGAGGTAGAGCCCAGCAGTGGGGTTTCCTCCACTACAGGGGCCATTCCTAAACCTTGAAAGCAACTTTGGAGTTTCTTCCCCACAAAGGATTTCCTGTTGGAGATTCACATTCCTTACACTTACATTTAAGATTTACATTTCTTCTGAAACAAGACACAAGAATTGTGTCCAGCAGCAGGAAACACAGAGGAACAAAAGGTTGCAAAGGCCAAACACTGAATAAGACTTTCTTAACAACTGCTCACAGGCAGTTTTGGTAGAGGGATGGAGAAATGGAAAGGAGTCATTATAAAAGAATTGAAGCAGTTCTTTTCTGCTACATCATTTGAATTTTTTATGCACACCAAACCAGCTCCTTCAAGGGTGGTGCCCCATTCACTCTAACCCTCAGGCTTCATTCCACAGCTGATCTTTTTTTTTTTTTTTCCTGGTGTAACTTTCCAGCGAAACTTAAACGTGTTTGTTTCATGGGAAAGCAGTGATGTCACCCAGCTGATAACTGAAGCACTCAACAAAATTATTCATAATATGCATTACTATTATTGTCAAAGGCAAGTGCTTTGATCTTGCTGAAACAATAACTTGTTTTATTTGATTTAGTTTGGTTCCTGCATTTTTTCCTCCTCAAAAAAAAAAAAAAATCACAAGAAATTTTGTTATTTCATCATAGGTCAGGAGGAAAGGAAGCTTAAGTGTCAGAAATTCCCACAGAAATAAAATCTCATGTAATGGCCAGGTCAGGCTCTTCTCTAGCATTCAGTCATTTATTGTTCTTTCTTTCAAGTCATCAGCTGCCCTAGCATAAACGAAAGTGCTTCCGGCCACTGCGGTGAACTTGGTGGCCTTGCTTGAGTTCAGTTACTCTACTGTCACATGAAAGCTTACAGCTTAGTCCTTCTGCACGTTCAAAGACAGAATCTGCAAAGAGGGAACTTTGCACATCTTGCACTGTTGCTTTCACAGGATGTACAGAGAGAGATTTCATAATTTAAATGTTGCACATCTAAACCACCAGTAGACAGTTTAGGCCAGAGGAACATGTGCACATCACAGACAATATCAAGCCTCTGAAATCCATACAAGCAAGACTAGTCAATTTCAAAACTATTTATCAACTAAAAATTAACCACCAGGAAAAAAAACCCACACATAGACATGTGTCTATTACCAGTAAGCTTCAATTTAAAAAAAAAAAAAAATTAAAAAGAGAAAGCCAAGCCCTGGCACCCCTTGTGGAAGAGAAACATAAGCAGCCTTCTGCTGGGCTGGCAGAAACACTGGGGAGAACAGCCTACTACTCTAATGCAACAGCTATTTGCATTTGCATTCAACCAATTATAAATCCAAAATGCTACATCTTGGCCCCATTATGGAAAAATAATCCAGGATGTCACTGTATAAAGTTTGCATCTGGGTGATTTAGAAACCACTCCCTCTCTTCCATCAGTTGCCACACAGGATGAATTATTTACACCTCATCAGAAATATAAAAGCAGGCATTAAGAGCACTAAGATATTTAAAAGGGGAAACAAAGCAACTTCAGGTTTAGAACAGAAGTTCTGTGTTTTAGGTGTTTTAGATGTTATGTCCTGTAAAACGGTTTATTGCTTTCTGCAGAGGGAGAACAACTACCTATTAAAAACCCTCAGCATTCTGCCCCTTGGTAGAAAATCCACATCTCTCTTTCCAAGATGCAAATCCCAGCACACTGGGATGAGGAGGAAAATCAGGTTTCTCAGGTTCTAAATGTACTGTCCAAAAATCTTGTCTTAATAGTCTACAACAATAATTCTTGATTTCTGGAAAGAGTGAAGTCTGTAGGAGCATGTATGAAATAAAACAACAAAAGTGAAGGGGGGAAACCTCAAAAAAACCTGCACACCACACAACATCCTTTTCCATAGACATGACCCAGCCAAGGGCTGTTTCCAACCTGTGCTGATGCAGCTCGTGACAGCAGTAACCACAACAGGCATCTCCTGCAGGCACATCTGCATAAGCTAAAGTAACTGCTTTAACAGTCGGCCCTACTCTGTCTCTCAGCTTGCACAACTGCTTCCACGACTTCCAGTCCACTGCCGTTTGGGTTGGGTTGAGTTAGGGCAGTCAGACAGGCACTCTGCCACTCAGCTCAACTGAAGCACACCAGGGAGCATCCATGTGAGCACTCTGACTGGCAGATCGTAGGTTAAGGCAAAGTTGCAATGACTTTTTACCATCAAATGCACAAATTTCTGTTGAATGTATTCACTGTTTACCACAGTCCCTCTAAAACCCACTTCATACACTGATGATGAATCAGCAAGGTCTGTGCAGTCCCCTTCCAAGTCTATGAACTTGCTCTTGTAACAATCTGACCAACTTATGCCAAGAATGTTATCTAATCTATTAATTCTGAGGTCTTAAAGTTTATAGATTTATTCATCTGATTGTCATTATTCCAAAGAATGGTATTTTAAGATAACAAGATGTAATTAACCCTGGGTTGTTATTGTTTGGGTTTGTGGTTTGTTTATTGTAAGGGCTTTTTGGTGCTATTGGTCTGGTTTTGTTTGTTTGCTTTAAGAACTGTGGGGCTTCTGGAAGCTTACATTTTTATGTAGATTTCTTCCTGATCATTAAATGGTCTTTTTGGATACCCCTTACACAAAGTTTATTCACATCTACCAGGAAAGTTACCTGCAATTTGGACAGAGCCATCTTCTCCAAGAAGAATATTTCCTGCTTTCACATCCCTGCAGAAAGATAAAGTAACAAGAAGCTGAAGTCATTAAATCTTTCCTTCAACCAACAAAAACACATTAAAAGGTTATTTCTTGTTTCATTTCTTGCATTAGCACCTCCTACTTCCAATCATGCAGAAACAGTAGGGACTTCACACCACTTACAACTTCAGTAGACAGACACTAAGTGGCATTTGTACGATTTATAGCAGCATTTTAAGGGCTATGCAGAGGAGAGATTAAAAATTTATCAGAAGGTATCCAGAAAAATACAGGGAAAGTGGTTTGTCCCAGGTTCTTCAGGTAGTTAAAAATATGCATACAGGACCTAGTACGGGTCTGATACTCATGTGCCTTTTCAGATGGAGAGACTTCAGATAGTGAATTAGCCTAGTCTCACTACTGCTAGATGTATCCTGTTCTTCCCTTACCCCAAGCCTTTCTCCTCTCCAGCCCTGAAGGAGCTCACATACTGCCTCAAGAAGCCGGTTTAGCCCCACACACCGGGGACAATCCAGACAGAAGAAAAACACCTTTTGCTCGCGGTTTAATGAACTGAAGCACATTACCAGGGACAGGTGAGCAGACCTGGTACAACAGAGAGAGTGAGAAAGGAAAAGTGCAACCACCCAACAGCCCTGTAACGTCTCAACATCAGTGAAAAATTCACCCTGAGTTTCCTGAGTTTCCTTTCAATGAAATCACAAGAACATCCAGCTGTGCTGGACGAAGAACACGTGCTGTGAAAGTTATTGTACAATCCTCTTTCTAACCCAAAAAGCTCTGGCTTCTTAGGTTAACAACAGCACTCCTCCATGCTTATGGGGAACACTGCTTTCACTCCATAAAGTCATACAGCTTATTTTCACAGACTGCCCTCCAAGCAAAGCCAGGAGAAACACCTTTATAGCTGACACCCACATACACCATCATGACTGCTAAGCTTGCACCGACCAAGAGGCCATGCAGACCCAAAGCACATGCAGGTGGCATCTTAAAAAAGGTTGCAATCAATGCAACTGCCTAGGGAATAGATGCCAGTGAATAGGCAACAATTCACAGCATACCTTACCTTGATGGCAACCACCTGCATGGAAATAAAACCCCAAGCAGACTCTCCCATCATAGTCTTCTGCAAATATTCCAAATCCTTTCATGTACAAAAAACCTCAAAAGCTATTTATTGCCTCCTCCCTCGTGTATCATGAGATCAGAACTGGTGTGGTAGCTTGGCCAAAGAGTCAGGCCCTGGAAATCTCTTCCTTCCTGGTTTTGCTCTTCTGAAGAAGAGCCTGGGCTGCCACCAATTCCAGACCAGGATAATTTTAAACACATCATTTCCAGCATTAGCATTTGTTAGATTCTACCCAACACCCAGTCCAGGACACCAGCATGGCATTACTTTCCCTCAACATACACTAGAACAAAAGTGAACACAGGCCATCCACAAGGCAGTCTCAGAAAAGACTACTGTAACAGCAAACTACAGCTGACAGCATCCTTTACCCTCAAAGAAGTATTTCAAGCCCTGCCAAATCAGTGATCATCTTGGAGCCTAAGCTCTGTTTGAAGAACAAATGTAAAAGCAAGCACAGGAAAATTCCAATTTGCTGTAACAATCGAGAACAACTTGGATAGATCCACATGTAACCACTGAAGTTCTATGGCAAGACTACCTTGAAAAGCTGGCTGAACAGCCAAATCAGACTCTGAGCAGCAAAATGCTGTGACAGTGATGCTGGAATAAGACCACAAACAGAAAACAATCACTGCCAGTCAGTTCCAGTCCTACTCATTTTACACTTGTCACATACATGAACATTCAGGGGCAAGTCAGCTTTCCCTCTAAGAAGTATTATTCTGTTTTCTTCCTGCAATTAACAGCTGTAGCAGTTTCAGATGAGAGAGTATCAGCACTGCAGCAGATGGAAACTCTTAAGGGACCTGAAACTTTGAACACGCAGCTTGGCTACCTCCTTGACATGACTGGCCAAAATCCAATACAACCAGAGTTGTAAACAGTTAATCACCATGAGATACACAACCTGACTAATCCCTGCACTCCCACCAACCATCCATGGTCTGTAACAGTGAAGGAGTGGAAAAGCTCCCTGTCAGTGTTTTGGAAGAAAATGCCTTTAGGATCCAATCCCACAAGCATGTGAAGCCATGAGAGCACAGCACCCAAATCTGCTGCTTCCTAGGCAATGAGCTGGCTCGCATAGTATGAAATGCACTTGGCACAGGTGCAGCCATCTCCAGGAATCCCCCCTCACAACGACACTAATTCAGAGGGAACACAGAGTGTTCAGGAAACTCTCCAATCCTACTGGAAATGTTTATCCAGACAGCCGGCTCTCCTGTGACAGCCAGGATGCAGGAAGCCTTTCCAAAGCTGCCTGCCAATTCCAGGTTACAAGGAAAGGAATAGCGTGTGCCGAGGTTGCTGCTTCAAGTTATTGTCCCTCTCACTGAAGATGGACACAAGTAACAGTAATTTCCTCCTCCATTTGTACTCCAAGGCAGCCCAGGATGCTGGAACATTTCCCCAGTAAGCTGGGCCCTGCAGTATTTTGCAGCCTTTCCAAACTTCCCCTGGCAGCACAATGCCGTGTGCAGCTCACCAAGCAGACCATGCTCAACAATGGGGGAAGCACCAGGGAAGTTTTTTAACAGAACTAAGCATGAAGTTTCAACCATTATGCGCTTTAGAGTCTAAAACCACTCAGGCAAGTTTCACTGATGCAGCAACAGTGGCCAAAAAGCAGCATGCATCCAATAGCATCGCTCCATCCTAAAAGAACAGAGCAAGCTGGACAGGCTTGGAGTGAAAAAAGTAATGAACAAGCACTCAGACTGAATTTTGTGGGGTGGAAAAGAGCCAAAATCCTTTGGTCCCTTAACCTCCAATGCAGAGGCTTCTTTTCAACTTCGTCTTGGATTAATTACATTTTATGTATTTTCTCTTTGGAAACAAAAGCCAGTAAATATAGCACTTCAAGCTGGTTCAAGAAATTAAAGCAAGTCGTTGTTACAACAAGAAATTAAAGAGGCCAACAACAGCCACTGCCAAATATCCAAGTCAGGCTGCAGAATTGAATCACCACTTGATGTGGCATTTCCTCCCAGTGACCAACCCTCCGAAAAGGCCATTACTCACCCTATCCTGGTATACTCCACCCCAAGCAGCAAAACCAATAGGTAGTGAGCTGTTTGGAGACACTGACTCCACTTTGGGGTTACTGGACCATAGAGGCAACTTTCAGCTTTCCCATTCCTCACCCTGGTGTATTGGCATCACGTTGATCACTGCAACAGCACCAGGTGAACACTGAGCAGCAATACCGCTAGGTGAACTCAGATCCCTTTCTGTGGCATATACTGATGTCATCAGCAACATCTTCAAACTAGGTCCTTAAAACCATCTTAAAGATTAATTACTTGGATTTAAAGTAATGGGGCAGAGGAAAGAGAAACAGTGATTTCCTATTTATTTTCCTCAGAAGATGCTTACAAACTTGCAAGCTGAATGGTGAGGAGTTTGTTACTCTAGGATACAGTTACTGTCAAGTATAACAATTTGAAGGTGCTCCCTATTAATGTGGTCATTATCCTGGGCTGATAGAGTAAGTGGTGTGCCTCTGGCATGACTACTGCCCTGGAAACAGGAAGCAGCTTTAGGCTGCACTGTAAACAGTCATAATATCACATTTTAAATGAAGTTGTAGAAGGCTGGAGTGAACTTTCTCAACAGTAGCTTAACAAATGCTCCTGCAGCTGTCATCTTCCTCTCTTCTAAAGCCTACAAGAGCTCTTCCATAATATCATCATTCTGTTTTTATTTACCTCATACTTCACAACCAGACTGGGAAGAGTGGTTTGGATTCATTCCAGTGCGAAGCTGGATCCTCCACATCGGCCTTGAAAGATTTTGCAGCAGGGCAGAAATCCCTTCTCATCTGCATTCCAAACTGGTTTAGCTTCCCAGTGCAACCAAGCACTAATGTACCAGTTACATCACATTAATGCCTCCAGGTCAGGGCTGGGCCATAGGCATGAGATGCTGCATAACCAAAACTGATCCCCAGTCTAACAAAACTACAATCAGGCATCCAGCTACAGGAGACTTGGAAACATGGGAAAGCAATGAGATGATGCTACCCATCTGACTGTAGTGTTCCCACACTTCCCACAATTTTTCAGCAGGATGGGGGAAATTACAGGAAATGTATCCTAATAGTTTGTTCCCACTATAAAAGCCCAGACAAGGCCCTCAGACCCTGACACATGATCAGATCTGCCCTCAGCCATAAGCCTCAATCTCTGGCACTGCCATACAGTGGTTGTCGTTGCAGTGACAACATTAAGGACAAAACCAAAACTTGCTGGTCCATGATGGAGAGCAGTGTGATGAGTAACCAGATGCAACTCTGCAATCTGGCATATCATAGAATATTTTGTGTCAGAAGGGACCTTTAAAGGTCATATAGCCCAAACCCCACTCCTGCAGTTAGCAGGGACAACTTCAACTAGATCAGATTACTCAGAGCTTCATCAAAACTGGCCTTCAATATTTCCAAGAATGGGACACCTGGTAATTTAAATCGGTGTTTCACTACCCTCACTGTATAAAATTTCTTTTATCTAGTCTAAATCTCTCCTCTTTTGAGTTTAAAACCATTGCCCTCTGTCTTGTTGCAACAGGACTTACTAAAAGATTGTCCCCATCTTTCTTATCAGTCCCTTTATGTACAGTAAGGTCTTCCCAGAGCCTTCTTTTCTCCAGGCTGAACAACCCCAACTCAGTCTTTCTTCATAGAAGTGCTCCAGCTCTCTGATCATTCTGCCCCTCTTCTGGACCTGCTCCAATAGGTCCATGTCCTTTTTGTGCTGAGAGCTCCAGAGCTGGAAGCAGTACTCCAGGTGAGGTTTCACCAGGGCAAAGCAGGAGTGTATGTAATACTGATCACATTACAGACTTAAAAGAACTGTGTTTGCAAGGAAAGCAATGAAGCATGGTTAAGTTATTGCTTTTTAAACAAGCATCTTAGTATTGTTTGGAAATTGAAAAGGATTCACTTGGCTTGTGTTCTAAAGCCTACATTTGGAGCAATACCCAAGACAATCTGGTACAGCCACTGCAACTGTGACACAAGTGATCTGAGCAGAGTGGCATCCCAGCACTTCTGCAGCCTAGCACTGAGGAGAAAACTGACATGAAGGGGGAAATGAGATGAGCCCTCTTTATTATGCCTTAGCTTCCAACCTGCTCATATGTGCCTCTAGGATGCAATGCTGGCTGTCAGCACGGCCATGAGTCATCTGCCCATTAGATGTAATTTACATCAATTCTAACAATAAATTTCATGGACTGAGCTCTATAGTGCACAATCTGGCATGAGGAGTGAACGATTGGTCCTGCCAAGTTGAATTTGGAAAAAGAGAAGGTGTAAGAGCAAGAATTACTATTTTCTGTTAATGGTAATGAATAACTCAAAATATTTATACTGAATGCAACCAATTCCTGGAGCTGACATTGTTCCGAGTAACATAAAAAGTACTTGCAGACCATTATCTCTACACACAGTTAAGTAGGAAGCAATCTGTGGCATTCTACACCAAATGTGACCTATTCTCTCTACTACTGAACATTACTCTCCCTTCAACAACACACTGTCCCCTATGTCACTTCGTCCTTTCATCTTGTAAGCCAAGATATAAAAAGTTGGCTGTATTCAAGAGCTTTACCATGAGACTGATCTGCAAAACAAAAACTAGGTTCCAAGTGTACAAGCAGAGTAGTACTTTTACATCCTCAAACATCAGCACGTTCGGTGCAACATAGAAACACCCAAAGCAACTGTATTAGCTGTACATGAGCACGCTCCCTGCTCCTGCTCAGAAAAGCTGTGTGTACCAACATTTTCGTGTACAGGATAGAGTTTTAAGCCCCTGAATCTTGGATGAGATACAGTTATTGTTACAATGCTGGACTTAACTCTGCAGTGCTCGACTCAGGAACAATTCCCAAAGCTTGAAGGTCTTCCAAGAGCAGAGAGCTGGCAAAGCAGCTTCCATATTCCTCTCTCCAGCCTCCCTGCTGAGGCAGGCATAAAGCAGGAGGAAGAGAGGGCCAAGTCCACAGCTTGCTTCATCCCTGCTCATCCACAGCCCTCTCAGCGGGCCCTCAAGGCCACTGGCAGCCGGGACCAGCAGCAGCCAGGCTGCTATAAATTTCAGCAGGGGATCAGCCCACTGACATGCTTTATTGCTCAGGATCAGGGAAGCACAGCAACTGTTTCTACCCTCTTCCCTGAGCTGCTCTGCCAGCTGCTGGGCCACGGTGAAAGATGAGGTCTTCACGCAGAAGCTAAATGCCAGCAGCACAAGGCAATTCATGATTTACTTCAAGACTCAAATGATAGAGGCATTTTTAAAGCCCTAGCTTCATGGGAGTTAGGTCAGTAGGAAAATTTAAGAGCTCTTTAACCGCCATTTTAATGCCTAGAGAAAGTTAAATGAACAACCCAATGTTATCAGGAATTTTTAGAAGTTCTTTTTGGTTGTTTTAAGCAGTGTAAAGCCAGGCTTTTAAAGGTAGAAGTGACTGACAGGCTGGCTTTGCAAACAGAGGGGCATGCAGACAAAGCTTACCGAAAGGACTGTCAGCTTCCAACAAGACAAGCCATACATCCAGCACTTGTTTTCGACATGCCTAAAACATCCAGCAGATCACAGTCAGCACAGTGAGGAGACTTCCTGGGAGAGGTGACTGCATTCATTCTCCTGGCACAGGCAAACACAAACCCTCTTAACTGCTACAGGATAAAGGAATCTCCATTGTACTTTGTTTTAGCTAAAAGCACAAAACATCTTTCAGAGGATCCATGATGCACTTACTAAGTTCAACTCCTCCTGATTTGCTGGCCTCCAATACCACAGAAGTGGACTGCTATTTTATGTAGAGGATTTGGGGTCCAAGAAACCATGACTCAGAAATTTGATTCATTTTAGGCTGAGTCGCTGCGTCAGCTCAGACAAGGGAGAGCTCACCAAAGAATGCTGTAGGAGATCCTCCCAAAATTCACTCTGTCGTTTTAGTTATCTGAATAGCTCCAAGGGCTGGTGAGATGCTGAAGCAGTAAAGAAATAGCTGCAGACCTTGGGCTAACTCAGTGCGAGTCCCCGACAGGAAGCCAGACAGCAAGCAGTGTGTCACACCACTCGCTCCTGTCTGTCGCACAGCCACCGTTATCGAGGCACCTGCGACTTCCCTTTATCTCAGCACATTATGTCCAGCTTAAGCTTTTTGTTCCTCTGCCAACTTTGATGGTTTTGTGCTCTCATTAATTCCTTCTCTTCACACGTGTTTACAAGCCTAACAACGGATAAAGGCTCCCTTCAACTGGTGCAGCTCAAAGACAGATCCTCTCTGCCTTGGACTTAACCTCCCGTCCATCACCGCGCCTCCAGCCCAGCATCCGTGCTCATGCGACCACAACTGCACATCACTGTGGGGAAAGCCAGTTATGGGGAACATATTTCAGGTAAGGAAGAAACTCTTTACTGTGAGCATGGCAAAACCCCTGGAGCAGGTTTCCCTGATAAACACTGCCCTGGAAGTGTCCATGATCAGGTTTGATGGAGATTTGAGCAACCTGCTCTAGTGGATGGTGTCCCTACCCATGACAGAGAGTTGGAATTAGATGATCTTTAAGGTCCCTTCCAACCCAAACCATTCTATTCTATGATTCTATTGTATCCTAAAGTGCTCCAGGTAAACCCAAATTCTTAAAACAACACTTTTCAGACAGACCAGTTCCTTCAGCCAGACAATAAAGTGCTATGAACACTAGATCTAGCCCTATCTCCCAACATGGAAACAATCTAATCATACCAACCCTCACAGCCCCACCTCTTCCTCCCACAAAAGAGGCTGTTGCTTCACATATTCAGCCCAATGCATGCAGTAGCAGCTCATGGCAAGGAGGATTTGGCAAGCAGCTAGGGTTTCTGACAAGCTTCAGCCCTTCAGTAGTCACTGCAAGAAAAGCTATGTCTCTAACCTCATAGACCACTTCAAGGTATCCCCTATTCAGTCAGAACTTCAGTTTTTCTTCTTGTATCCCCTACAAGTAAAGATGCATGTCCAGTAGACTTTAAAATCAAGTTTTCACACCACTGAACAGCAGCTAAAAACATACGAAGATTTATTCCACTAACTCATCTCTTCGACCCTTGCATTTCCTGATCCCATTTCCCAAGCACTGCAGCCATGACAAGGCACAAGGCACAAGGCACAAAGCTCCTTTAACAGCTGCTGCACAAAAAGCAACACAGTGGAGTCACAAGGTCTGCCTCCTACCCCTGGAGATCTTGATATTTTTGTGAGGTCCTGCCTTAGTCACTGGTAACAGAGGAAAAGAGTCAAGTTAATGTGGCCTTATTTCAAAGCCTCATTTCAAATTATTTAACATGCAAGGAGGTGGCAGTGGTTAATGTGGCAATACTAGTGATGCATGCCACCATGCTGCAGTATCTCCTGCATGCTGAAACAGAATTTCCTCAAACTACCACATGCAGGTTGTCCCACTCTGAGTAAAAGATGGACTAGGTAGCAGAACAGAGCTTGTGATTCACACATCTCCCTACCTTTATGTGGTAGGGTCAATTGCCACAGTGGAGAGGTGAAAGTTCACCCCAATAAACACAATCTACTCAGGTCAAATAAGGCCCAAAACTTTTGATGTAAGGCAGCTCAAAAAGCTGTTGGTTTCCAGAAGGCAGTAAGCACCCCTGTTCTGTAAACGCAGTATGCATATCTATACACACACAAGGTTCAAGGCATTCCTCTATGCAGCCAAGAGACATCCATATCTACAAAGCCATCCACAGCTCTCGCTCAGCAACGTTTGCAACATGACACAGGAGATATTCAAGACAACCAGGGCTCACAAGAGACTTGCCAGCTCAACTTCCTTCTCCAAAATCTAAGAGAGCACAGCTTTAAGCACGGCCAGTATAAAAAGATCTCTTTATTTCCTCTATCTAATCCTATAAAATGGAGAAAGCAGTTCTAAAATTTGGTATCCATACAACAGAAACAGTTCTCTTGGCATTCCCAGTCTAACTTGGTGATGCTTTCCAGGCTGCTGTGAAATGATAGACTTCCCTCTGGCAATTCCCCATTTCTTGTCTTAAACACGTGTGGGTTTTGTCTCACTTGTTTTTTGAAAGCATTAAGCTTTATGTGTTAAAAGTTTTATAAGAACTCCGCAGGAAAAGACATAATTTGATCTAGTAAACATGCAAAACCCAAAAAATTTATGATGCAGTCTTCCAAAACTTTCAAGTGTGTTTAATATGTCACCACATAAATTTAGCAAGTAACCTTTTTCCCATGCTTTAACATAAGACATGAATGAAAAGACTGCAGCAATCTGAATAAACGCTAAAGGCGTCTCCACACTTGCAGCTTTTAGGATCTGTAAAGGCCAGAAAATCTGCTGCATTACAACATTCAAAGCCATCTTTTTCAAGTGGGTCATACACTTGATGCCTCACAGTGGAAAAGATGAACACCAGGGATTTAAGCAGTTACTCTACTGCTGGAGATACATCACAAGAGTCTGCACTGACTGATCTAGTTCTAGTAAGCTACACCAGTGACAAAAGAAAGCTGTGAGACACAGAGTGGTTGTACATGCATGTGGATGGCACCTGGTTTCTTCAACATCAAAAGCTGAGAGAGCCTTTTGCATTTTCACCTGATACAATTAGTGCCACAGACTGTGAATGAAGATTACTTCTGGAAACAGCAATTCCAAATACTCCTGACAACTCGGGAATTACTAGAAACTGTATTAATTGAGTGTGCAATTCAGTCATGGATCACTGACCAAAACCTGTCATTGCTGTTCAACCTTTCAAAGATCACTCTGACCTGCACCTCCTGCTCTTCATGGTGTTTTTCCTGTTTCTCATCTCCACATAA